>JAWPHD010007109.1:0-134218 GCA_037043455.1 Cyrtodaria siliqua
GCCAAATTTGACCCCAGGGTCAACATTTGAACAAACTTGATTCTGGGTAAGATCACTTTCATACTATCTTTGTTAAACTTGTTAAAAAGTTTACCAAAAGAGGTTATGACCCTATCAATTTGCAACGTACTGCATGCTTGGCGGTGGACCCTTTTACAGTTCGCCACTATGCTTTCCTCTTCAATTGTACGATGACCGGACAGGCTGTGGACCCTATGATGACGCCTACTTAAAGCCCATTGGGACGGTGGCGTTTGATGTATGTCTATGATCTTTCCTGTCTTGCCCTTAATGGTTTATTCTCTTATTGTTCTGGCTTCTGCCAAGTTATTGAGTACCTTCATTGTGGCTTTCTTGGCTATTGTTTTTTTTGTATTATATTTACACGAGCATATTTGTGTTTTACTATATTGCCTATTGATGCTGCCTTGTTGGTTAGAGATTAGATCATGGCGGGGATTTCTTTATTTACACTGTCCTGTTTTAATGGGTTGACAGTAGGGTAAGTGTGAGGTTTGGTGCACCCTAGAACCGGTTTAAACCCCCAGTGGCCTTTGTTGCCACTGACCGTTCCAAGGCGGTAGCCCTATTGTCAACCCTTTTGTTTGTGATGTCGTTTACATCTTTTATTACTTTTGCCTTCTCGTTTGTCTGTTTGCGTGTTTGTTTTTGTGTTTTGTGGTTGACTGTCGTCCTTGAATGCTGCTTTCCCTGTCCGATTTTTTTATCTTTCTTGGTAGAGGACCATAAGTTTATAGCAAATGCAAAATATTAAACGTGTGGCTCTTGCAGTTTCAGAGAAGAAGATTTTTGTTATGTATTTCAATATATTAGTCTATGTAGTATAGTACATAATCTTATAGTAATTGCAAAATAATAAACCTCTGGCTTTTGTAGTTTCAGAGAAGAAGATTTTTTCATTTTTACCTATACAAGTCTATGTAAAACTGTGACCCCCGGGGCGGGGCCAAATTTGACATCAGGGTCACCATTTGAACAAACTTGGTAGAGGACCATAAGCATACAGCAAATGGACAACTTCTTCCCGACGAATGGGTCTATTAGAAGAACGCCATTCTCCGAGTAACGGTTGAATTTAATGTAGTTTATTGTTAACTGACAAATCCCAAGCGGGTTGCCAAGAGTTGCAACAAAAATGAAGATTAAAGGTTGACAAAATTAACAAGAGGTCAATGATCTTGAAGCTCTACTGATTGATTTTGATTTCAGGAAGAAGTCGCTACAAACTTGTTTTTTGAAAGAATATTTTTAGCCGTGGCGGCCATCTTTAATTTTCGGCCGACCTGAAATTTTGCTAGGATCAATTAGACATCAAGAGCAACATTCCTGTAAAGTTCCATGAAAATCCGTCAAGTAGTTTCAGAGGAATAGTCGCTACAAGTTTTCATTATATAACTCTATTTTAATAAAGATGGCCGCTGACAGCCATGTTTAACATCGAATCAAAACGATTTTTGACAAGGACCAACATCATGTCATGTTGATCATTTTAGAAAAAGTCCCATATCAATATCACTGATAGTTTTCAAGAAGTAGTCGCTACAAACTTGTATTTTGAAAATCTATTTTTAGCCATGGCGGCCATCTTGAATTTTCGGCCGACCTGAATTTTGCTAGGACCAATTAGACATCAAGAGAAACATTCCTGTGAAGTTGTTTCAGAGGAGTAGTCGCTACAAGTTTTCATTATATAACTCTATGTAAACAAGATGGCCACTGGCAGCTATGTTTAACGTCGAATCAAAATAATGTTCGACTCGGATAACCATCATGTCATGCTGATCATTTTAGAAAAAGTCCCATATCAATATCACTTATAGTTTTCAAGAAGTAGTCGCTACAAACTAATTTTTTAAAGATCTATTATTAGCTGTGGCGGCCATCATGGATTTCACATCAACATGAATTTTTGCTAGGATCAACTAGACTTCATGGGCAACATTTCTGTAAAGTTTCATGAAAATCCATTCAGTAGTTTCAGAGGAGTAGTCGCTACAAAAAAAAGTTTACGGACAGACGGACGACGGACGCCGCACCTTGGCATAAGCTCTGCTGATCTCTGATCAGTCGAGCTAAAAACCTATTGAAAAATGCAAACAAGGAATTGGTTGATTTATTTTTAGAGCAATCAACGAATGTTTCCAAAAAAGGTGGTCAAAATCATTTATTGGGATATGCCACTAGTTATATTAACCAAATCTAAAATGCTGGCCCTTCCATCTCCTTCTACTTTAATAATGTACAAAACTAAACTTAAGCAGAATCCAGGTTTTGATGAAACTGTTTTTGAATGGATGGCTGAAGGGGCAAGAAGACGTGCTATTCCTGAGGATGGAATGCAAGGAGGCATCATATTTGATGAAATATCCATCAAAGGTATTTGCTCACCTTGTAATAAATATGAATGAGTATAACGTGTATGCCCTATCCTTCACTGGGCTAGGACAACTTCCTCTCGACGAATGGGTCTACTAGAAGAACGCCATTCTCCGAGTAACGGTTTAATTGAATGGAGTTTATTGTTAACTGACAAATCAATCCCAAGCGGCTTGCCAAGAGTTAAGAATATATGTGTTCATACAACTTTTAAAATCAGTATAAGGTAATTTGGTATTAGATATATGTAAACCTAATGCTGCTTTAGCAGCACTATCAGCTCTATCATTACCACGTATTCCTACATGATTTGGAAGCCAGAAGAAAATAATAACATTACCAACTATAAGAAAATTGTACTTTATTTCGAATAAACGTCACTTTTTGAGCATGTTAAAACCACCGTGCATGCATCTCATGCGTCTCAATAGACAGGCGTAGCTACTCCACATGCATGCAAGCAATTCGTTTCAATAGAACATGGCTATTCCACGGGCAATACACTGACGTTAGTTGTCTCTCTTGCACATAGTTTGGCCTTGTGTTAAATTTGTTTTAAATAAAAAGCTGTAAAATAGATAAAACATCATTAACACCAAAAAAGCTAATTAATGTAAACAATGCCTAATGTTTCTCTAAACCAGTACAGCTGGTTTCTCTAAACCAGTACAGCTGGTTTATGCCCTTGCACAAGGCACTTTATCATGTTAGCCTCATGTTAACTATGTGAAAGATTATTAGTACTTAATCTTTACTATCTCTGCAACATGACAGGTCTGATTGAAGTACCTCCTCTTTGTGACATTTCATAAATTTATAAATTCAGTTACTTGATGTGTAGGGGGAATGAGATATCTCTTGTGGAAATTAATCACTTAGCACAGCAGAAGTTGTCGCTCTTCATAGTGCTACACCAAGTTGGCCAGACTTTTTGAAGATTTTACGACAGTCAAATGAATGAATGAATGGTGTTTTACGGCACGTCGACACATAATAGGTCATATTGTGCGCAAAACTGATAAAAGATGAAGAAATGAAGGATTAATTAAAAATTAATGTAAATTTATCAGGTAAAACTATTAAAAAATAAGGGATGATATGGTAGTATTATAAACTATATATGTAAATCAACAAATGCCCGAAAAGGGGTATACAAAAAAGTAAATATATACAAGAACATATTATAAGGATTTATATAGTCTGACTTCCTTCAGGAAATCTAAAACTAGACTAAAATCTATAGTATTAAATAACTCGGTCATAGTATTACCATTGTAGTACCTTTGACGCATAGGATCAAAGTCTACACATTCCAGCAATCAATCTCGACTGACTCTGAAATTATACAATAAACATGCCTAAATGGTTGAATAAAGTTAACCACTTCAATTGTAAAAGTTCATTACAAATGAAATTTCCATGAGGATAATAGGGATTTATTTTAAATCTTTCACTTTCCTTTCAATCAGTTGTAATTTTAAATGGACATATGGCATTCTTTATTTTTTTTAAAACTTTCAATTTATACAATCATTATTAATATTAATTATGACAATAGTTGTAAGCAAATTGTGTTGCATATTAATGACTGAAGATTATATTGTATCAATAATATATTTAAACCTATGGCAGAAAAATAAAGCAAAAAATGAAAATCCAACATTTTATTTAATTATATGGATGCAGAGTTAAAGACAAATCGATATAATTTATAAATCGAAGTAAACGGTTTAATTGAATGGAGTTTATTGTTAACTGACAAATCCCAAGCGGTTTGCCAAGAGTTATCATGTTTCATATTACCCAGTGCTTGAAGAGATGAAAGGGAATCAGAAAAGATTACAAAATGGTCATCATCAGATTCCTGAATATAATTTAAGGCAAGTTCAACTGCCTTAAGTTCATCTGAAAAGATAGAGGCCTTGTCAGGCAGGCGGCTCTTTATGCTGTGTTTGTGAACAGCTGCTGCAGCTACCTTATCTCCATCTTTAGAGCCATCTGTTTAGATATGTTGAAAGTCACTGTATTTCGATATAATTTCATTAAATTTGCTTTGAAAGACAGTAGGGTCTGTACTGGATGTGTTATTATTACAAAGATCAAAAATAATTGTTGGAGTTTCCAAAGTCCAGGGTGGAATTTGTGGTACTTTGTACTTGGCAATCAAATTTAGGTCGATTTCAGTGTCTCTTAATTTTGGTTTAATCCGAAGACCAAATGGTCGCATGGCCTTCGGTTTTCGATCAAAAAGAGGTTCACAACTAGGATTAAAAACATTATCGAAAGTTGGGTTTGAAGGGTTAGACTTTAATTTAATGGCGTATTGAAGAGCTAATTTGTTCGTCTATGAGACAATGATGGTTCATTGGCTTCAACATATAGACTTTCGGCTGGTGATGTACGAAAGGCACCTAAGGCGAGTCGTAATCCTTGATTATGTATAGGGTCGAGCATCTGCGAGTCGATCCATATTGCAACGGGTATATAAACAAGTAAATATATATAAGAACACATTACAATGATTTATATAGTCTGATCTCTTTCAGGAAATCTAAAACAAGACTAAAATTTACAGTATCAAATAACTCTTTCATAGTATTAACATTGTAGTACCTTTGACGCATAGGATCAAAGTCTACACATTCCAATAATATGTGTTTGACCGTTAACGGTGCAAAGCAGGGTATACATTCTGGTAATGGCTCACCTTGTAATAAATATGAATGAGTATAACGTGTATGCCCTATCCTGCACCGGGCTAGGATAACTTCCTCCCGACGAATGGGTCTAGTAGAAGAACGCCATTCTCCGAGTAACGGTTTAATTGAATGGAGTTTATTGTTAACTGACAAATCCCAAGCGGTTTGCCAAGAGTTACGAATATATGTGTTAATACAACTTTTAAAATCAGTATAAGGTAATTTGGTATTAGATATATGTAAATCTAATGCTGCCTTAGCAGCACTATCAGCTCTATCATTACCACGTATTCCTACATGGCTTGGAAGCCAGCAGAAAATAATAACACTATCAATTATAACAGAATTGTACTTTTCTAAAAGTTGAAGCACAACTGGGTTATCATGTTTCATATTACCCAGTGCTTGAAGAGATGAAAGGGAATCAGAAAAGATTACAAAATGGTCATCATCAGATTCCTGAATATAATTTAAGGCAAGTTCAACTGCCTTAAGTTCAGTTGAAAAGATAGAGGCCGTGTCAGGCAGGCGGCTCTTTATGCTGTGTTTGTGAACAGCTGCTGCAGCTACCTTATCTCCATCTTTAGAGCCATCTGTTTAGATATGTTGAAAGTCACTGTATTTCGATATAATTTCATTAAATTTACTTTGAAAGACAGTAGGGTCTGTACTGGATTTGTTATTATTACAAAGATCAAAAATAATTGTTGGAGTTTCCAAAGTCCACGGTGGAATTTGTGGTACTTTGTACTTGGCAATCAAATTTAGGTCGATTTCAGTGTCTCTTAATTTTGGTTTAATACGAAGACCAAATGGTGATGGTTCATTGGCTTCAACATATAGACTTTCGGCTGGTGATGTACGAAGTACGACTTGCGAGTCGATCCATATACTATTGAGCCGTAGTCCAGCTTGGATCTGATAAGAGATCTGTAAAGTCCTAAGAGGACTTTTCGATCTGCTCCCCAATTAGTGTTTGCAACAACTTTAAGTAAGTTAAGAGCTTTAAGGCATTTCGCCTTCAAGTATTTAAAGTGTGGTTTAAACGTTAATTTACGGTCGAAAATAAGTCCAAGGAATTTTGTCTCATCCTCTACTGGTATTGGTGACCCATCCAGTGTTAGATGAGGGTCTTCATGATGTTTACGTAGTTGACAAAAGTGCATACAATAAGTTTTAGTTTTAGAACATTTAAAACCATTTTCATCAGACCAGGTCTGAAGTTTATTGAGACATTGTTGTAATTGTCTCTCGATAGTATTCATGTTTTTTGCACGATAACATATAACAAAGTCGTCAACATATAGCGAACAATCCACACCTGGATTGATGCATTTTACTATACTGTTAATCTTTATATTAAAAAGTGTGACAGATAGTATGCTGCCCTGTGGAACACCCATCTCCTGTTCATGAATATCAGAGAGGGTTGAACCCATTCGGACACGAAACTGTCTATCATCTAAGAATTTCTCTCTAAAAATGGGTAATCGGCCTCTAAGGCCAATGTCATGTAGATCATTCATAATACCGTACTTCCATGCAGTATCATAAGCGATTCAAATCGTATGAGATTGTCTGTTGTGCCTCGTTGGCGCCGGAATCCACTTTGATACTTTGTTATCGGTTTGTTGGACTCCAGGTACCAAACGAGTCTTTCATTAATCATTCGTTCCATGGTTTTACATATACAACTCGTTAAAGCGATTGGGTATTGGGTCCGTATGATCCTTTCCAGGTTTGGGGACTGGAATAACGATTGCTTCCCACCAAGAATCGGGGAAGATTCCAGTCCCCCAAACCTTATTAAATATATCAAGAAGGGTAGAGAGAGAGGATTCAGGTAAATGTTTTAGTAATTGATAATGGATATCATCAGGACCAGCTGATGTATCATGAGCCTTTTTAAGGGACTCTCGAAGTTCTTTGAGAGTTAATAGTTTATTGTATTTTTCCAAGTTTTTCGACTTGAAGTTCCGCTTCTTCTGTTCTTTTTGTTTGTTTTTTTTTCAGAAAATTTGGTTGACAATTTTCAGAAGAAGAATTTTTTGCAAAAGTTTCTGCCCAAGTGTTTGTAATATCTTTGACAGATGTTATATTTCCATTATCTGTTTTAAGATGATTTACAGAACTAGAATTACCTTTACCACTTATTTTCCGGACCATGTCCCATGTCTTCTTAAGAGATGAGCGAGAATTCAGCCTAGAGACGTAAGATCTCCAGGATTTCCTCTTGCTATCCTTAATAGTACGACGGGCTTTCGCACGAAAAACTCTAAAGTTATCTAAATTTGTTTGAGTGCCGTTCAAGTATTTAGGGTGTGGTATCAACATTAATTTACGGTCAAAAATAAGACCTAGGAATTTTGTCTCATCCACTACTGGTAAAGGCGAACCGCCCAGTGTTAGATGAGGGTCTTCGTGATGTTTGCGTAGTTGACAAAAGTGCATACAATTGGTTTAGATTTAGAAAATGTTAAACGATTTTCATCAGACCAGGCCTGAATTTTATTGAGACATTGTTGTAATTGTCTCTCAATAGTATTCATGTTTTTTGCACGCGAGTTCAATCCACACCTGGATTGATGCATTTTACTATATTGTTAATATTTATATTAAAAAGCGTGACAGAGAGTATGCTGCCCTGTGGAACACCCATCTCCTGTTCATGAATATCAGAGGTTTGAACCCATTCGGACACGAAACTGCCTATCATTTAAGAATTTCTCTATAAAAATGGGTAATCGGCCTGTAAGACCAAGGTCATGAAGATCATTCATAATATCAAACATGCAGTATCATAAGCTTTCTCCAACTCGTTAAAGTTTATTGGGTCCGTATGATCCTTTTCAGGTTTGGGGACTGGAATAACGATTGCTTCCCGCCAAGAATCGGTGAAGTTTCCCGTCAGCCAAACCTTATTAAATATCAAGAAGGGTAGACAGACAGGATTCAGGTAAATGTTTTAAAATTAGAAAATGGATATCATCAGAATCAGCTGATGTATCATGAGCCTTTTTAACGTACTCTCGAAGTTCTTTGAGATTGGATGAAAAGGTAAGACATAATTAAGTCATTCCTAATGGCGTATATTTACTTTTAAATGCAAAATTATTGTTTAACGTATACTCGAACAACATTGAAATTTGAACATTATCAATCAGGTTCCAGCGCACAATTATTCGTCAGGGAACAACAGAATAAGTAACGTACTATGAGGTGTAGGTTCAAATATGTTGTCAAATGACGCCACCCATGTTTCTCTTTTACATTTCTAGATGCGTTATTGGCAAAACAATTTATATTATTTAATGTCAAATGTGTTCATAAATAGTGTGAGTAATCTTTAAGGCAAATTGTATAGTGTCAATATGTATTGAGTAGATGATTGCGGTGATTGTTTTTTATATAAGTTGAATGGAAATGACTGTGAAATAGTTACTTGAGTAAAGAAAAAAAAATGCGCCGACAAACTCGAGAGATTTCAAATAACTATTTTTGTATTCAACAGTTACTTGAATGGCTATCCTTATACCTCAGAACGGAACTGGTCTATTTTGACGTGCATCCACGGTAAGCTTTGTAATTATTTTCTTTCTAGTCTCTGAACAAAAAACCTACTTAAAAATGAGATACAGGGTCCTATAGAAACCACAGCGACCGAATGCAATGGCATCGTAGGTCCGCACTGTACTGCAAACAAGGACTTGAAAATACAATGAAAGAGACAAAAATAGAAAGGGTGGTGAAGACAGTTTTACCGACTTGGAACGGTCAGTAGGCAATAAGGCCTACTGGGTAGCTTGAATCAATTTTATATGCGCACAATCCTCGCTATTATCCTGTCTTCAGCGCCCAAATAGACAAGACAGTGTAAACAAAACTACATCTCATCAAAAGGAATTCTCTAACAATAAGTCCACATCCAGAGAAACTAACTAAAGAAACACATACAAAAAATAAATAAATATCTCAGGATGTATCCAGAATCGTATTGAACAACCATAGTAGTTGCAGCTAAAGAGAAAACCAATCTAGGGTACGACCAGAAAACTCGAGGGACGAAAGCTCATGCACCCACCTCCCTTAGTTCGGGTTTCAGTAGGTACAATCATAGAGTCCCAAGAGCTAGTCCAGTCATCGCACAAGTGAAAAGTGAAGCGTAATGACGGACTGTAGAGGGGTCAATCACTAAACATGCAGTGCACTGTAAAATCAAAGGGTTATATCCTTTTCTGACGAACTTCCTGATTAAATTTGTAAAGCGGTCAGGAAACCCGTCAGACCCCTTTAACTTTCGAAGTTTATAGACCACATCTCCATAAAATGAAACTTATTGCGAAAAATAGTGTCCTGCTATGTTCATTTGCTCTAAACCTTCATTAAAACACGTCATTCAAGATAGGGGTTAATTCCATTTCATGCATCTCATTTTTTACATGACAACGCTGTGATTATACTTCATTGCACTGTATATTTGATTGAATGTGTTTTGATATTATTACCTTTTTTATTACACTTGTACAATTTGCATATATTACTGAGAAAGCATTTAGCAAGAACGTTTGACTTACTTGGCTTTAAAGTAGAATATCACTTAAGCCAGTACCAGGAGGCGTGAGAGTAGTTGTACTTAACATTACCTCTCAGTAACAGACAAAAAAAAACCGAGTCTACTACTTTTATCTTTTGTGTGTATCTGTTGTTGCTTCCAAGAGGTTCCTTTTCAGTATTTATTGTATTTCTTTTTCCATAAATCCATGCATCCTTACACGCGACGAGCGTTAACTTTGAATGGTATTAAGCCAAATATTCAGCTGGCGACTATTTTTCAGAACCACAAGTTGTAAGTACTATATTGTTTAAACAAAGAGTATATATATCGATAACAGTAACAATTGCACTAATTTAAACCCATATTCGACATGACAATAGTGTGCAAGAAATAACATGAACGATAACTGACGTGTTGTACCGAGTAAAGCGATAGGTCCATTTAATAACAACTAATCATAATTAATTTCTCTGTAGATATATGTACAATTGGATCAGAAACAGATACCGATGCTAGTAGCTTATGTAACTTTGATTAGGTGTTTCCGGAATTGCCGCACTTACCTAGACTGTGTGTGTTACAAGCACGTGGTGGCAACACTGGTAAGCCAGTTCAGGGGCATATCGTTTGAAGATGCAGTTGTAAAATGTATGGCGACTGAAATAGATAAAGTGGCCTTAGTCAAAGGCACTAAATAATTGGTTACAGCTTGAAACGTGAAAAGGTTTATGTGTGAGAATTTAATTAAGTAAACGTATATTTCATGATTTGATATCGAGTTATGCATTTTTGTTTACCACTTTTGGATCAACATGAACCTTATACGAGAGGTGTTCGACTTATATTTGAACAAGTAACAATATACTTTAATTTTTAAGGTTGCCGTGACATTAATATTTACTCTTTTAAGTTGTATGTAACACAGTTTTTTAAATTATTGTCCCATAATATTGCACTGTAAATTGGTTCGTCTGAGTTCATTTAGGGTCATTTCAGCTTATTTCTGGTATAACGTCAGAGTTCTCTGGAATATTCCTTTCAAAAAGCAGACGATAGACAGACCGGATGTGTTTAGAAAGTTACGATTTTAGAAGGTAATTGATAACCTTAGAATATTAATATAATGTACTGTATGTGCTGGCGACCGCAGGGTAAAGTTCCCAAAACTATATGGAAACAAAAGAGCATAAGATGTTTCGAAAGATAAACATTCAAGAAAAATATGTCTGGAAGTCTCCTGAAACATGGAGTCATACACAAATATCCTAGACGGTATACACAGGGTCTGAATGACCCCGACTACCACAACAGCCCTGATTCTCACGTCTCCGTCTAGGTATTTTGTTCTTCTTTTAGTTTAAACTTTAGATATTTTTTTTTAAATATATACTCGTACATAGTCTTGAATTAATCAATGCAATCTCCGTTTGAAAATATGGTTTCCGCTAGCTGCTTTGACCATCCTACTGTATGTGGTATAATAATCATTTAAAGAGGAACGCTTCTCTACCGGCAAATATATTTGAGATGGACAAGTTTTGACTTAGATATATTAAAGAACCATCATAAAAATGACGATATCTGGTATACAGCCAGTACATGAACCGCACCCTTAAAAGTGTAGTTGGGTTGCTGTTTTAGACCCAAGAGTACTAGCCGCGCTCTAGATAAGTTGCGTATCTGCATAATTTACGCAAATAAATGACCCAAAAAAATGAGCAAACTTTTTCTTAAAATATACTTTGTAGATAGATAGATGGACGGCATACAATGGCTGCATACTCAAGTTGTGGGTGACCCTTAGTCATGATTCTTACTGCAACCACAAGCGGTTTGCCAAGAGTTACGAATATATGTGTTAATACAACATTTAAAATCAGTATAAGGTAATTTGGTATTAGATATATGTAAATCTAATGCTGCCTTAGCAGCACTATCATCTCTATCATTACCATGTATTCCTACATGGCTTAATAGCCAGCAGAAAATAATAACATTATCAATTATAAGAGAATTGTACTTTTCTAAAAGTTGAATCACAACTGGGTTATCATGTTTCATATTACCCAGTGCTTGAAGAGATGAAAGGGAATCAGAAAAGATTACAAAATGGTCATCATCAGATTCCTGAATATAATTTAAGGCAAGTTCAATTGCCTTAAGTTCAGCTGAAAAGATTGAGGCCTTGTCAGGCAGGCGGCTCTTTATGCTGTGTTTGTGAACAGCTGCTGCAGCTACCTTATCTCCATCTTTAGAGCCATCTGTGTAGATATGTTGAAAGTCACTGTATTTCGATATAATTTCATTAAATTTGCTTTGAAAGACAGTAGGGTCTGTACTGTATTTCTTATTATTACAAAGATCAAAAATAATTGTTGGAGTTTCCAAAGTCCACGGTGGAATTTGTGGTACTTTGTACTTCGCAATCAAATTTAGGTCGATTTCAGTGTCTCTTAATTTTGGTTTAATACGAAGACCAATTGGTCGAATGGCCTTCGGTTTTCGATCAAAAAGAGGTTCACAACTAGGATTAAAAACATTATCGAAAGTTGGGTTTGAAGGGTTAGACTTTAATTTTATGGCGTATTGAAGAGCTAATTTGTCTCGTCTATGAGACAGTGATGGTTCATTGGCTTCAACATATAGACTTTCGGCTGGTGATGTACGAAAGGCACCTAAGGCGAGTCGTAATCCTTGATTATGTGTAGGGCCGAGCATCTGCAAGTACGACTTGCGAGTCGATCCATATACTATTGAGCCGTAGTCCAGCTTGGATCTGATAAGAGATCTGTAAAGTCGCAAGAGGACTTTTCGATCTGCTCCCAAATTAGTGTTCGCAACAACTTTAAGTAAGTTGAGAGCTTTAAGGCATTTGGCCTTCAAGTATTTAAGGTGTGATTTAAACGTTAATTTACGGTCGAAAATAAGACCAAGGAATTTTGTCTCATTCACTACTGGTATTGGTGACCCATCCATTGTTAGATATGAAAACACTTGATTAATGTCACGATCGTCAACAATGACGTCAGCAGTTGCACGATGTAATCTGGCATTTTTTCAATAATTCAAGGGGACATAACTCTACTGTTCCTGAACAGATATAGCTGAATAGATCAACAATCTGGCACAGTTTGGTAAAGATTAAATACAAAATGCAGGTGCTCGAGTCTTCACAAGGTTGAAAGTAGCATTTTCGAATAATTCAAGGGGACACTGGTGTTTCTGGCCAGTTATAGCTTGTTTTCGCATCTGTCAGAGCTTTCATTAATATCAACAAACCTAGGGCAATATACCTATTAAGTTTCATGAGAGTAGGTGTTATAAATGCTTTTGAAGTTATCGTCCATCAAAAAAAATATGGATCTACCGTTCACCTCCGGAATGCGTCTTTATATACAAGGTCATGGAGACCTTTGACCCCAACAATAATGTTGATGTCTGCTTGGTTGGCATCTCACCACACTTTCATAAGTGTAGGTATTGTAGTTACGAAGTTATCGTCCAGAATGCATCTTTCTATACAAGGTCAGTGACCTTGACCTACTGAGCCCAAAAACAATAGGGGTCCTCCTCTCTCCAACGTATTAACCTTCACCCATGGTGGGGATTTTTTTTGATAAGTAAGGTATATTACAAACAATTTGAACTTAGTTTACAATAGAGTAAACCACATGTGTCCTTTATTTGTTAGAGTTCAAAAAGGTGTACCTTATTACGGACTCGATAGCAAAAGACATCCATGGCATCCAGGAGTGTAGACTAGCTGCCTACCCTTGGGCTCGGATAGAAGACATAAGAAAGAAAGTTGTAAATAAAGATGTCTGCTTGGTTGGGGTTGACGTTGTAATCTTTCATGTTGGCACCAACAACATAGCGGATAGTTTGGAAAAAAAAGTCAGACCTGTTGGCAGACTACTCGTGCTTAATTTACGATACTGCAAGGATGTATGAGCACAAGGGGCTAAAAATCATCATTTCAGCCATCATTCCCCGACTGAAAGACCACACTATTTCAGACCCATTAATTAAAGAGATAAACTTCTCATTGAAACAGATGTCAAAAGATCGCTTCTCTTTTATTTGCACGTTCAGACCTTTTGTCAAATTTGGCCAGCCAAGGCAGGAGTTGTATGCCAATGATGGGCACAAGAGGCATGGAAAAAAAATTGTAAGGGTTATTTCAACTTTAAAATAAGTACTGACAGCAACCAAAATATTGACGCCCTCCCACCCACAACCCACACCTAGTTATTAAAGTTGAACATTTACAAAAACTTAGTAAAGGATCATTATGTTTTTTTTATAGAAAGTAAAGGATCATTATGTTTTTTTTATAGAAAGACTATAGTATATTAGATAGCATAACAAAAATATTTATTTTTTTCCACAAAGTTAAATATATCCACCATAGTAAATATAAACAAGAGGTCAATGAAGCTCTACTGATTGGTTTTTGATAGCTAGAATAGCATTCCTGGGAAGTTTCATGAAAATCTATCAAGTAGTTTCAGAGGAGTAGTCGCTACAAGTTTTCATTATATAACTCGAAAGTCAACAAAGATGGCCGCTGGCAGCCATGTTTATCATCGAATCAAAACGATTTTCAACAAGGACCAACTGATCATTTTAGAAAAGTCCCATATCAATATCACTTATAGTTTTCATATCAATATCACTTATAGTTTTCAGAAAGTAATGGCTACACATTTATTATTTTTAAATCTATTTTTAGCCATGGCGGCCATCTTGAATTTCCGGCCTATCTGAAATTTTGCCAGACTCAACTAGACATCAAGAGCAACATTTCTGTGAAGTTTCATGAAAACCCGTCAGTCAAGTAGTTTCAGAGGAGTAGTCGTTACAAGTTTTTACTATATAACTCTATGTCAACAAAGATGGCCGCTTGCAGCAATTTTCAACTTCGAATCAAAACGATTTTCGACAAGGACCAACATCATGTCATGCTGATCATTTTAGAAAAAGTCCCATATCAATATCACTTATAAACTTGTTAAAAAATCTATTTTTAGCCATGGTGGCCATCCTGGATTTCACATCAACATAACTTTTTGTTAGGATCAGCTAGACTTTATGGGCAACATTTCTGTCAAGTTTCATGAAAATCCATCCAGTAGTTTCAGAGTAGTCGCTACAAAAAAAGGTTTACGGACAGATAGACAGACGACGGACACCGCACCAAGGCACAAGCTCTGCTGATCTCTGATCAGTAGAGCTGATAAGTTACAAACCATACAATTGTATGTAATACTTATTTGAAATTAAGCACTTGAAAATATGTCATGCAAAGTGTTACACTCCTGAAATGTGTATGCATATCTTTCTTATTTCGCAAGCAATTCAAAAATTATTTTGCAGGAGCAATGTAGGCACCAAACACATGTCTAAAATAATTTAAAGTACAATAGAATGAAAGAATAAACATTTAACCTACTTATCCAATAAACTTTAAATAAGGTTCTGCAGTTTCAAACGTTGTCGCTGTTATATATTTCACACTATTATATTACTGCATGTAAAATGTTCATCCCTTTGTTGACCATCTTTAAAATTCTGCTGATGAAAACGAAAAACACCTCTGGTAGACTTTGAAGGAACATGCAACTGAAGCCGTTTCCTAAAAGATGACATTGTTTGAATTGTTCATATATTTTTAGAATCAGTAGCACTTTGAGGCGATTATCTTCAGAATTAATAATTAATAAGGAATTTAAATCATTTGCTTTCCAGTATTATTTTTTCTGTTGCACTATCTGACATTGTCTCATTTCTTCTATTCAATTATCGGTATCCTATGAACACAATAGTGATGATTGCTGAACTATACCGTTTTTTGTTGTTTTTTATATAAAAAAAAATAGTCTTAAAATTCACATATCAGATATTGAAAAAAACTGGAAGATTCTATGTCAGAATGATGCATTGGTAAATGTCATACTCTGTGAATGAACTGCATTTCCACTGGTCATCTGTAAACAAAAATAATCTATAATATATCACATATTTTTACAATATTTATTTTTTACAATATTTATAGGTAAGACGATTTATTTCGGGATCTTGTGTATTAGAATAGCACCTCAATATTTATACGCATAAGAACGAGTGCATTTATCCCTATACAAGTGTAATAACGTTTTAATTGCATACGCATTTTTAATATTACTACAGATTATTAGAACAAAATAGGTGTTCTTGTCATCACTAATTGAAATAAATATATTGTTGTAACCAAAATCGTGGGAATCATCTGAGACCCTGACACCACCATCCCTGAGATAGCTGATTTAGGAGACCTGGCCCAGCTATCCGTGGATGAGGTTGGTGCGGGGGTGGCCCGGCATCCGGTGACGAGCTGGAAGTCTGAGAGAGAGACTGTTGGGGAGGCGCCCCTAGTTGAGGGCGGTGACGCAGGCTCTAGCCCACCTAAAGGACAGGCCCGGAAAAGGCGAGGGGGTTAGAAAACCAAGAGCTCGCCAAAGGAAACGAGGAAGGAGGACATCCGGGAGTACTCCGGCCAATGAAGGTAGCTTGCCCAGCCGGGTAGAGCGAATGTACTCTCCGGCCGGGCAGCTAACGGGGTTGGTATTGAGGCAATTACTATTCAAACAGTACTTATTTTCTTAATTTATTAAAACAAATTATTAGAATAAAGACGATTTTGCTGTTGTTTGCTTAGGAATGGCGGATGAAAGTAGTTGTTCGTAAAGTTCATTTTCCTTAAGTTCATTTGAAAATGAACGTAGCTTAAATTGAGCATGTGATCGTATTATCTAAATGCTCCAGTGACTGCAATTATCAATGTATATATGCCCTTGATTTTGCAAATATTACATATTTTGACGTTGTTTAGATCATGCAAACTTCTTTTTCATTTGATTTGATTAAATGTGTGCCATCCCAAGAATTATGAATAAAATCATCCACATTCTATTGAAGAAATAATAAATACGTACAAAATGAATCTTTGTATCATCAATCCAAATGCAAAGAAAGGACAGTCCATCAAACATTCATAGCAGAATAAGGTTTAGTCTGACACGACGTGCAGTTTTTCATATGAGAGACAACTGTATGTTATTTACGGTAAAACAACCGCCCCTGTATGTAAAGTTCTGCACAGTATAGGAAAAATACCCAATGGAATAGCATGTAGCAACCTGATTACCTGGCTTGACCTCCGAGATAATATAGTGCCCCACAATAGCGTAATGATTGATGAGAAGTCACACAGAGTAATGAGCATGTGAGTTACGCACAGACGGACCTGGGGTTACATTGGATGCACTGGTTACAGAGATGAAGCAATCTTAATTTGTGTAAATCGAATACTGTGAACAAGTTGAATAATTGTGTCTTTATATATATGTATACATACTGTAATAAAAAAGTTACACATGTTAATAAGAATAAATTGTTTCAATTTCATTTCCCATTACAAAATGTTCGATAGTGTTGTTTTAATGTTACGGCCCTATTTTTCACTATTTTTCCAGCACGCAACGTTAATTCATCCTTAATGGTTTATTCTCTTGTTGCTCTGGCTTCTGCCAAGTCATTGAGTACCTTCATTGTGGCTTTCTAGGCTATTGTTTTTTTTGTATTATATTTACACGAGCATATTTGTGTTTTACTTATATCGCCTATTGATGCTGCCTTGTTGGTTAGAGATTATATCATGGCGGGGATTTCTTTAATTACACTGTCCTGTTTTAATGGGATGACAGTAGGGTAAGTGTGAGGTTTGGTGCACCCTAGAACCGGTTTAAACCCCCAGTGGCCTTTGTTGCCACTGACCGTTCCAAGGCGGTAGCCCTATTGTCAACCCTTTTGTTTGTGATGTCGCTTGCGATATTTTTATCTGTTTTAACAAGCCAAATTATATGACTACAACTACATCACTCCAAAGAAATAATTTACATATTTAATTTTGATAAATTCTGGAGGCAAGACGCTTTTAAAGAAAAGATAAAAATATCGGACAGGGAAAGTAGCATTCAAGACTTTAGACTTTAATAGTTTATTATAGTGTCACATATAAAAGTTACAAACATATGCAAATATTACACAAACAAACTTTTATACACGGCCGTAATAACGACCTATGAGACACTTAAAACACATATATTTCAAATCAATAATCTCATTATATCTACACTATCAATGTATATACATTATAAAAATTCCATCATCAAATGTGCAGCTGGACGGTTTTGTTCAGTCAGAGTTAATATATAATACAACAACTGATTATATGTACTATCTCTAGATAAATAAGTATTTACATTTAATATATATACTAGTATAATACTTACATTTAATATTTATTACAGTATGTAAAACAATTACTTAAAATGTGTAAAAGACTTATACTTAAAATATCTGGTAAAAAAAAAAAAAAAAAAAAATCTGGATAGCCTTATTAACCGTGACTGCACAAAGACATATGTATTTAAAAGTTAAAATTGTATATACTTATCTCTCTATATATGCACGCATATATTCACACATATAGAAGTAGTTAATTTAAAAGAGCATATATGTGTATTTAATGTATTTATATATATAATGAGTAAACTGTGATTCAGTTAAAATATTATTCGTTCATAAAGCTAAAACTCGCCTTTTATACATTTTAAGAAGTAGGTTTGCTAACTTGTACTGTAAAGAATCACAGTTCATCAAAAAAAATAATTTTTCTATAGACGAACAATTTAAAAATATATTATCTAAATGGCTTGCAGTATTAAAAAGATCATATCTCAGATCTGAGTAAAAATCAGTCGACTAAAAAATGAGTTTCATCCTCTGTAGTTGACTTGGTACACAATTTACAAAGTCGTTCACTAACAGGTGTTTTCGGTCGAGCATATCTCCCTGTTTCTATTGCTAAGGGCAGATTGCAACTTCTAAATTTAGCAAGAATGCGTCGATGGCCCCTACTTAGATTACACTTTACATAATAATCAGTTTTAAGTTCTGTCTTATACATTCTATACGTTCTTAATTTATTACCATTTTGACAGTTTTTTCCATCACGAGTCAACCACAAAACACAAAAACAAACACGCAAACAGACAAACGAGAAGGTAAAAGTAATAAAAAATGCAAACAACATCACAAACACAAAAGGGTTGACAATAGGGCTACCGCCTTGGAACGGTCAGTGGCAACAAAGGCCACTGGGAGTTTATATATAATCTGTCTCATTTATAATTAAGAATATAGCAGATATTATAATTTTAATCCACTTACTACTACATAACAAAGCCTACAGATTTTCGAAGTTTGAAGCTATGTTAAAAAGAATATGCAAAATAATATGTGGAAATGAAACGCGTTTAAATATTCATTTATTCG
This sequence comes from Cyrtodaria siliqua, assembly GCA_037043455.1. Taxonomy (NCBI): domain Eukaryota; kingdom Metazoa; phylum Mollusca; class Bivalvia; order Adapedonta; family Hiatellidae; genus Cyrtodaria; species Cyrtodaria siliqua. The sequence goes on from JAWPHD010007109.1 coordinate 19,030, forward strand.
GTAAATAAATGTTTCCATCACTTCTATGCACATTAATTTCAGAAAAACATGCAAAAGAAACCATGTTTCATAAGTATGGATCCGGAAGAAAAGGAAATACGTGGGCATGATATGGAAAGTGCTGAAAGTACTCAAGAATACTACCATGACGATTACTCAGAAACAAATGAAAAATATTCTGCTGATTCCCAAATTACACAAGAATATATTGATGTTACTGTTCTCAGTGAGGACGATAGTAATATTCAATTGATCAACATCAGTACTTTGCAACGTAATGGAAATATTGTTGATGATGATACACATTCACACACAAACAAAACCCCCCGACACAGATATTTCTATTAAAGAAGTAGACAAGCAAATGGAAGAAGATATAGATCATCTGTCACAAGAATTTGAACATATAACAATAATGGATGGTACACTAGACCTCGACATGAAAATACTTACAACAGAACTGTTGGATAACAACATTGCAAAAATGGTTATTAATATTGCAAAAAAGGTTATTATAAACAACAAAGTAATGTGTTGCGATATACCAATTACCCGAAACTTCATGAAGAAATAACAACATTGTGCAAAAATGTACATCAGCTAGACTATCACTTTGCAACGTACTGCATGCTTGGTGGTGGACCCTTTTACAGTTCGTCTCTATGCTTTCCTCTTTAATTGTACGATGACCGGACAGGCCTACCTAAAGCCCATTGGGACATTGGCGTTTGATGTTTGTCTATGATCTTTCTTGTCGTGCCCTTAATGGTTTATTCTCTTGTTGCTCTGGCTTCTGCATTCATTGTGGCTTTCTAGGCTATTGTTTTTTTTTTAATTATATTTACACGAGCATATTTGTGTTTTACTTATATTGCCTATTGATGCTGCCTTGTTGGTTAGAGATTATATCATGGTGGGGATTTCTTTATTGCTTGTTGGTTAGAGATTATATCATGGTGGGGATTTCTTTATTTACACTGTCCTGTTTTAAATGGATGACAGTAGGGTAAGTGTGAGGTTTGGTGCACGCCAGAGCCGGTTTAAACCCCCTGTGGCCTACTTCTGACCGTTCCAAGACTGTAACCCTATTGTCAACCCTTTTGTGTTTGTGATGTAGTTTGCATTTATTATTACTTTTGCCTTCTGGTTTGTTTGTTTGTTTGCGTGTTTGTTTCTGTGTTTTGTGGTTGACTGTCCTCCTTCAATGCTACATTCCCTGTCCGATCTTTTTATATTTGTTCTGTTATGGCATTCGAGATGAGAACATCGTACAACAGCTCAAAGACGATCTTCAAAAATTAGGAGAATCTGAGCATTATAAATATTCAGAAGAGCCTGACATAACAAATGGAGTAACGGGAGTTATAAGAAGCTCCAATTGTCTTACAAAATGGAAAAAGACAAAGGACACTAACAGAACATTGTGCGATACTTGTTGCAAACTGTATCGGTCAAAGTTACGAAAAAGAAAGCTTAACACTGGCACATGTAAATCACAGAACAAAGAACAGAAGACAAAGCTGAAGAACTTGTCATATACCGACTTACTTGAAACATACTAAAGGCAAAGAAGAGTTTTATATTATATGCGTAAAAAAACACAAAATTGAGGACATTGTAAAACCTGTATTCAAGTAACAAAGAAAAGGTGGATATGCCATTAAATTTGATATAAAAAGTGACAATTTAGGGGAGGCCGCAAAATTTGCAATTTCTAATGTCAGTTTGACAGAAAATTCAGTGTTGTACTGCCTAATTCAAAGAAATATAAAAAGATCGGACAGGGAAAGTAGCATTCAAGGAGGACAGTCAACCACAAAACACAGAAACAAAAACGCAAAAGCAATAATAAATGCAAACGACATCACAAACACAAAAAGGGTTGACAATAGTTGGTGCACAGTTCGTACCCATAGGGATACCAACAATTTGTCTATAAACGGTGGTTCCATACCTGACGAAAATATTATCTAATAGGAAGATCAGTGCTTCACAAACTTTATAGCAAGTCCACATAGTATAATTGTCAAAACTGCCGTTAGTAAAAAACGCTGTTATATTATTACATGCCAAAAATGTAGTATTTTCTCTAGCAAATGTTTTTTGAATAAGAGAAATTAGCTTGTCTTTAATAAGGTGATGTGGTAAGGTTGTATATAGTGTAGAGAAGTCACAAGTGCGTATTGATGAAACTTGACCTTTCTTGAAAATTTTATCAAGAACGTCTCCTGAATTTTTTATATAGACCATGTAAGAGACAAGAGTCAAGTTTACTTTAGATACACCGTTGAACTCCAAGAAAGAAAGGTTCCTTAGTAACACAGAAAATAAACAAAATTCCTACTGTTGCGTTGTGATTTTTTTACAAAGTTTCTGCTCTACTTGCTTCTGGAGGAGGTGACGACCCTCTTAAATAGCGTAAAAAAACGGCTTTCAATTTGATACGGTTGTCATTAGTGATAGATACCTATGTATTAGTATTGCTTTGTTACCATGTAAGCACTGGGATATACAAAAAAAAACATTCTCGGAGAAGAAATGTGCAATATGTTGCCATTCTACACGCACTAACTGGATAACACGAAATATATGGGTCGAAAACAGGTTGCCATCAAATTGTGTTTTTCGAAGCCAGATTTCTGCCAAGTTGAATGCAAGTAATTTAATGAATACATGAATCGTGTTTTACGGCACGTCGACACATAAATAGGTCATATTGTGCGCAAAAACTGATGAAAGATGAAGAAATGAAGTAGTAATTAAACTATTTACAAATAAGGGATGACATGTATATGTAAATCAACTAATGCCCGTCAACGGGTATATAAATAAGTAAATATATATAAGAACATATTATAATGATTTATATAGTCCGATTTCTTTCAGGAAATTTAAAACGAGACTAAAATCTATAGTTTCAAATAACTCTTTCATAGTATTAACATTGTAGTACCTCTGACGCATATGATCAAAGTCTACACATTCCAATAAGATGTGTTTCACCGTTAACGGTGCAAAGCATGGTATACATTCTGGTAATTGCTCTGCTCAGATTTCTGATCGGGCAAAGTCTGCGACCTTCGCTTTGATATATGAATACAGAAGTGGATAATCATGTAATTAAAAAGAAGAACAGACTGGCCATTTTTTTTTTTAATAATAATTTATTATCATTGATATTTATATACATGTGTGTAATTATGAAACAGTTTTAACTATCATTTAACAAACAGTCACCTTTTCATTGATATATTCAACAGTATTTTCAATGATAATGATATGTTTTTACATGTGTGTAATTATGAAACAATTTTAACTCAATCTAACAAACAGTTAGTTACCTTTGTATGCACATGTAACACTTACATTTAATTAATCAGTTTAAATCTTTTTTGACAGGAACTTGACGATGAATCTGCGGAAGCTAAATGTACGTGTCGCATGAGTAAACAGATTATTTTTGCCCCTCGTGGATGATATCATTTGGTATCAGTGGAAAGATATATTAATGACAATACCGGAATCAAGGGCCGTAACCGCTAGACACATACAGATCGATCCAGATAAGTGGACTATAGATCAGCTGAACATTGAGACAGTAGTTTCGCGGTTATTCAGATGTTTTCCCCAAATGTTTCCAGCTATGTCTTGACAACATTGTCCGATGAATTTGTTAGTTGTGTTACTTTGTTTATGTTTCCCTGTTTACAAAAAATTGCCGACGTTTCTTTCTAATCCTTCGCCTCTCACCGCTGCCGGTTCGAATCCCACTGGGAGAACGTAAGTGAGGAAGTGTCGATTCTTACGGATGGCGGGAGGGGTACAGTACTGGTTCTACCCAGAAGAAGTGGGTGGTCTGCCTCCACCACAAAAGATCGACCTTCATACATAACCTTACATGATTGTGTTGAAAATGACGTAAAACACCATACAAACAAAAATAAAATTGCTAAACATACTGGTAATTTACCTGTGCTGAAATACATGTGACATATTCATGTGCATGCATTAGTATGTATAAAAGGACATTTGCATTAAGTACGAATTGGTAGATCTTCCTTAAAACTTGGAACAATGTTATAGTTATGTTGCAGATTTAATGACAAAGACCATAAGAAACGTGTCTCAAGATCATTATTTAAATATGTTGAAATGTTAATTATTGGTGGACAGGGACTTTAAACTAGTTATGAAATGTTACCATGTTTTTAAAAAAAAAGAGTATGATAATGGACCTTTGGAAACGGCCGAGCAAGAAAACATACGAAATATTGCAGTCTCGGTTTGATTGAGACTGTTCATGAGCGGTAGTGAAATATGCTAGCTACCGCTCACGCCCTCTAGCCCCGGGTTGAGCAGAACTCAATATTAATAAAATCAATAGTACAAATTTTTAACCATCCCGAAGACGGCATGCATATGGCGGTGGACATGGGGTTTATGGCTTCCCCATGTCGTACGGCGTATGGTCCCAGTATCTAATAAAATTAAATGCCCCGAAGAGCGAAATAAACATAATGGAATTTAGTTGAGAGCAGCGGTTATGAAGCCTGTGTAAGTAACATTCAAAAGACTAAAGTTAATAATGTTCATATTTACCTCGTTATGCGAAAATCTTGATAACTTTTTGGATGTAATAATAATGTAAGCAATGGTGTGATTAATCTATCTTGTGTTACATACTAGTATCACAGTTTCAGCACATGTGAACGAAATGCACTACTGTATTTTTAAAGGTAGTCCTTCTATGGAAGTATATCTAAAGATATTTTTGCTTCAAGAAATACAGATTTTTAAATTTCTATGGTTTGATTTGAACTTTGTAAAATGGTGATTATTAATTGTCTGTTGTTCATTCTGTTTAATTGTTTGCACTACTATTCAAAATAGAAATAATGATGCTCTGCAGCTTACAATTTGTTTATTTCCTTCCTAAAAGATCATATACAATATATATCACACATGTTGTCTTTCCGTCACATGAATGTATTTGCCGCTACGAATTGTCTCTTCTGCAACAATGCATTGATTTAGTATTTTTTTAACAAAATAAATAAAAATGGCTGTGAAATAGTATATCCAAAAAGGAACACATAAATCTTTATTCGAATGTAAACGTAACATTAGTAGATGGCAAAACGAATATATAAGGACAAAAGTATACCAAAAAAAGTGGTTATAAAATGTAGCTACACATTTTGTAAAAGTAAAAATTAGGAAAATAAAACGTGATATGTAATGAGAATGGTTTCATTTTTACCATACGGTCAATGTTTTCATATTAAAAACAGTTTCTAATGCAGAAAAATACTGTGACGGTAAAGACAAAATACAATGGCCATGAAAGGTCAAGGTCAAGCACGTTACTGTGTGCAAATAATGAAATAAAATATTGAACTAATGAAATTACAAAACATTTAATTAACACAATAATGTTAATTAAATGTAAAATAATGCAGCTTTCAAATTTGGTTGTCAGAGAATGGCCCATACCCAACATCACCACACTCCTCCCCATTTTACTTCCGCCTTGTTCCAGTATGACAGTCCTTGGACCAATAATTGGGTCAACAATGGCAATATCAAGTGACAGACAAGGCAAAAACAACATGTTTGCATCTTAGACTACTAGATATGTTTTTTTCCATTTATATTAAATTATAGGAAAGTATGTAATAAAAAGGCAAATATACGGCCCCCACCACCCCACCCAAAAAGGAGAGAGAGAAGAGGGATAGAGAGAAGAAATTGTGGTGCAATCGCTGAGTGACATTTACGCACGGACCATTAAAGAAGTAAAAAAAAAATCCGAAATCCACTTTGATACTTTGAGATTAATGAGAGACCAAACGAGTCTCTCATTAATCATTCATTCCATGGTTTTACATATATAACTCGTTAAAGCGATAGGGCGATAATTTATTGGGTCCGTATGATCCTTTCCAGGTTTGGGGATTGAAATAACGATTGCTTCCCGCGAAGTTTCCGGTCACCCAAACCTTATTAAATATATCAAGAACTGTAGAGGGACAGGTTTCATGTAAATGTTTTAATAATTTGGTTAGATTAATGACTTTTATAACCTTCAAGGTAATGGAAACTGCATTTATGGAGAAATTGTCAATATTTTTGCATTATTTTGAAATATCCTTATTTTTTTCAATTATCTTATTATATGTACCTAAAATCATCACATCTATAAAATAATTATCATATTTTATCATATGTATACGCATTTTTGGCCATAGAGCTCTCGAGAAATGAGCCGTATTCGAAATGCGGTCCGATACGCCAAATTGAGGTCATGTGATCGGGCCGAAAATGCATATCCATATTGGCCCGTTATTGGCCTGGTCACCTGAGCGGGCCAATAACCGGTCACATGATCGTTACGAGTATTGGCAATTCAGCTTTCTTTTGTTTTACCCTTAATAACACTAGTATTTACGATGACGTAACGAACATTACATGACGTCACATTTTTAAACCATAACGTCACAAAGAATGTAAATAAACAGCGGATTTAAACAGATCAGTCTTGATATTTAATCTATTAAATATTTGGTAACGCATGGCAACGAAAAGTAGTACGTCATCTTTCGGCAACGTCAAAAAAAAATTAAATGTCCGCCATTTTGGATTTTTTAAGACATAGTTTGGAAGATTGTGACAATTTTTGATGATGAACTTTCAGTTCCGCTTGAAGTTTCGTGATTTTCGGCTGTACCGCGTTTTTTTTTAGAAGCTTTACTGCGTGATAAATGCAGACCCGCCTTGTGAATGTCGAAGCCAGGGGCGATAACTCTAAGAGATGCCATGTTTAGAATAAGTTTAAGGGTACGCATACTTTACAAAGTGGGTGGGGGTGGTTAAAAGCAATTTAGGATTGTTTTCTTTCAATAAAGATTCTCTTTAAGCAAAGCTCATATTTTCTTCTAAATGTTTAAGGTGAGAGTAAATTAAAAGCATTACAAATTAAAATTATTTACTAATTGCATAATAAATTAACAAAACAATAGGGATTTCAACATGCGTCCAATCTACTTAACCGTACATATTTTATGCACTTGTGAAATGTTCTTACACAGACATGACACTTTCCAAGAATCTTTTAGAGCTTTTTAGCTTAACTCCATCCACGTACATCCTTAGTAATTCGTAAATAAATGTGGTGGTGTTGTCAAATTTCTACATCCATTTTGTTCATTCATAAAAATATGTAAACAAACCTGAAATATAGGTTTAACGAACTTATTCCGTGTCAATCGTCGCCCAAGTTAAAAACATACTTAAATAAACATTGCAGCATTACTGATATATAAAAAACCCAATGATTACCTATAAAATTCTGTTGAAATGTTGCACCTTAGTTCCTCCTTTCCAGTCTGTGTTTCAACAATGGACGACCGATTAACTTATTGTAAACTTATCGATTCATCCGCATGATAAAGCAACATCTCGGAAACTAGTCTCGGCCGTACTCGGACAGAACATGCCCAGTCCATTCTGAAGCCTCGTGGCATAGCGTAGGGAATAAATCCGAAGCAGGCCGGCTGAATGAGACCGAGACTACATGTTAAATTGGCAACGATAAAAACAAAAGCGTAATGTTGTTTCCTAGTTATCTATTAAACAATGACACTTTTAGCATATTGTTTTTTAATTATTTATGTTTTATATAAAGTGGAAGAAATAAACATTAATTTATATTTGTTTAATGCTTTTAAGCTAAATAAATATAAAAAAATGGGAATATTTTCTTACTGGCAATAATAGACGGAAGTAGTATTTATAACGACTTCCGCTTCAAAATGAAATTTCATGCAAGATGTTTCTCTGAAGATATTAAAAGAATATGAACTCCTTTTAAGGTAAATATCGATTTCTTAAATACTCCTATGGCAATTCTAAGGTAGGATGCGGTTAATTTTGTGCGATCTGTCAAAATAAGGTACGTATGGAAGTTTTTAGATGTTATTATCGAAAGTAAACAAACACGTTTCGTAGTAAATCGCTCCAGCAATTTCACGAGATTTTGTGTTTTGAAAAAAGTATGGCGACGCATTCGACACATGTTGTCGTTCGATTATTTTTGTTAATAGTAAACAAATAGTAATTATATTAATGATACTAAAGTCAGTCATTGCAATTATTTCAAGTTGCAATTATTAGTGTGTTAATTATGAGGATACCATAAAGGAACAAAGCTAATGCATACATAGTACATATATATACTGTTTTTACTTTTTAACTATGAATGATAATAAGAACCCGTATCAACTCAACTAGAAGAAATTACAATGAATTTATAATAGCATCCAACACAACATATCTTTGACATACTTACTGAATGCTTGAAAAAACTTTTTTAAAAAAATACTTCGTTTTTATTTTACTTCTACTGATCAGAGGTTAGCAGATCTTCTGCCATGTTGAGTTATTTTTTGGCAACTACTCGTCTAAATTCGTCAAATTGCATGATATGGACCAGTTTATATTGAGGAATATAATTTATAATACCTGTAATTTAACATAGTTTTAGGTTTTCTTGGGCCACCATACCTGCATTTTAGAACTACTTTTGGGGGGAAATCTGCTTGTCAAAATGGATTTTTGTATGGAGGAGTGTCAACATGAGATATCATTTTTTTCATCTTGTGTATGTTCACTTCTTATTTTCTCTTCTAAAGATTGTTGACAAGTTGTTGGTCAATGTTAGTCAGTGTTTATTTAATCTCAGAAGTAACTAGGATTGTTGTTTTGAAGTATGTACAGTACCGATGTAAAAATGCAACTATTTGCTTCGTCTGCTGCTTTCAATAGGTAATATTGCAAACAAAGTCTTCAATATATAACAACAACATGTAGGTGACACTTGAATGTTGGTAACACATTTTATTTGGAACAAAAAATATACTTTTCATTTTTGCACTACCCCACCCACTTTGTAAAGTATGCGTACCCTTAAAATGACAACAATCGTGAGTTTAGAGATACTTGAATTGTTGTTTTAGCTCACATATTACATGAATGTTGCTCTGTATTGTATTTTTGAATGGACTGTCCTAGCAAGTACTGCAGGCGTGTATTCAATGGAGCGGGTAGTATTGGGCACCCTCTCATATGTGGAATGTGTACATAACAATCGCTACTGTTCAAGATGGGAGTTGGGGTGGAGAGGAGGGGGAGGGCATCCGAGCTGAGATTTAAAAGGAAGCACCCCATCCCCTTCCCAACCCACTACCCAAACTAAAATCATGAAAGTCTGTTTTGAAAGCTCTTGTAAGCATACATTTTTAAACATATTCAGATAATAGATTTGTTGCTGTGTTTTTGACTAGACTGTCCAGTGTATAATTGTCATCCGCAACTTGGCGCAGTCAGTAGCGCAGCGGATTTGTAACCGGAGGTGGTGCCACTGAGTTTTGTCGGTGTGTTCTTGGGCAAGACACTTTCCCTTAGCCTCGTCCATCGGTTGGGGACATAAACCGGTCGGTTCCGTGTATAGGTCTATCCTCTGAGCATGTTAAAGAACCATAGGAATCTATTCGATAATTAGGGCACGGTTCCCGGATTCCTACGTATCCTTTCCCTCTCTCTGGGGTGGCTCTAAATAACTTGTATCAAACATAAATCACATGTAATTATTTTTGTCGCTGATTTACATACTAGGCTATAAATAACTTGTATCAAACGTAAATCAGGTGTAATTATTTCTGTCACTGATTTACATACTATTTTTAAACAGTCTGGAAACCACTCTATGCTTTCAAGGCTTACCTCTTTGTCCATTTCTTCACTAAAGTTGATCGACGAGGAATGACAAAATTTTCATTGTTCACCAACTTTCAAAACGGGCACGCAAAATGTATATTCACGAAAAAAATTCAGAAAAGGTAGAACAGGTAATGATCTTCGACTCATGGCAATTTCAACAATATTTAAGAATATACAATTTTTGTGCCCGTTTTGAACTAGTTTTTTTTTCGATCTTCGCATTTGTACCGCGATTTCAGACTACGATATCTCAATAAAACCTGTCAACACGATTGTTTGATGAATCACCGACATAATAACTGACTTCTGATACGATTTGTTTTCTTTGCCATCTAGTATAAGCTTTAAACTAAAGGAGTACTATAAAATCCGCGCATATGCACGTGCTTGTGCTTGCAAAATGGGAACTACGTTGCCTCCAACCCCAATTATTTATGTTCGAGTTAAGCGGTCGAGGCACGTGAATTGATTAAGCTGCGCCCCTACTGGATACTCAGTAAAGGTAATTGAATTCAATGTTGTTTAACGGCTCATCAACACAGTATAGGTTATTTAGAGCCGCCCCAGAGAGAGGGGAAGGATACATAGCAATCCGGGAACCTGCCCTACTCTTATAATCGAATAGATTCCTATGGTTCTTTAACGTGCTCGGAGGATAGACCGATACACGGGACCGCCCGGTTTACGTCCCCATCCGAAAGGACGAGGCTAAGGCTAAGTGTCTTGCCCAAGAACACACCGACGGAACTCAGTGGCACCATCTTAATATTACAATCGTAACGCTGATTATGTGTACATATGTTATTTTAAAAAGCTTAAATCAGTAAGAATAACCGATATTTAAACATTTTGCCGCTGGTAAACAAATGGTGCACTTTTGGGGATAAAAAGAGCATAGACTATCAGGAAAAAGGTTTTCTGTCGGGGTTTGCAGTGCTAGAGTACGCCACTACAAACATTTTTTTTAGAAAACGTAAATATCTAGGCCTATTTCTATTTGGAAATGTGTGATTTGGCTCATCGATTAAGGACTATCGGTCAGCCATCTTTGATCCAAAAAATCCAAAATTGATGAGATATGGTCAAGTGAATTTTTCAACGATGTACGCATTTTAGGCACTAGCAATGTCAACCATATAGTACATGACAGTAATTCAACACGTTTGATGTGAATATAATATTAGAAAGAATACCTATATGGCAGAAATTGTGCGCTTTATATTCGAAATGTTTGGTGCAGTTTTACTCAAAGTGGTTTTGTTTTTTATGTGAAATAAACTGGTCCATAAAATAGTCCATTTATCCAGCGAGTGCAGACAAGGCATCATTTCTGAATAAAATAAGCCAATAAATTTAATTGTTATCACATCATCCAAAATTCGAAGTACACCATTGTAGTATGGTGGCACTGACGGGTTTTAATTGTCAAATATTATAAAAGGCAACTATATTTTCACTGGAGATTGTCTATGAATACAAATACCTTGGAGTCATTCTATATTTTAATGGAAATCTTAAACATGCTTCAGAGCATTTATATAAAAAATCCCTTAAAGCATATTTTGCTCTTCAGTCAAAACTGGTTGACCTAGAACATGTATCACCTTCACTTTATACTAAATTATTTGATTCAATGATAAGACCAATAATTACATACTGTGCAGAAATATGGATCTGTGATTTCAATATTGAAAAGGACAATAAAGATGATTTTTACTTCGAAAAAATACGTAAAAATACGTAACAAATGCTGCAAACATACATTAGGAGTCCATCGCAAAGCCTCTAATTTTGGAGCTAGATGCGAACTAGGTAGAGACCCAATCTTTAACTTTATTGCTAATCAGACAATTAAATATCATAACAGACTTTTACAACTGCCATCTCATCGTTTACTAAATGAAGTATACGAATGTGACAAAAGTATATTTGCAACAGGAAATAAAACTTGGCTCCAAACGATTTCTAAGGACAATTATTTAACAGCAATAACACTAATAACCCGAGATCCCAAGACTCGATAAATATGATTGAAAAAGGTAAAATAAATGTAAAGGAAAATATGGCATACCTACAAAGTTCTCCTGACTCTAAACTTCAGTTTTACTCAAGTATATATAATAATTTTGAAATACAACCATATTTAAAACAAGGATTCCCCAAATCAATAACAAAACATCTAACATCTTTACGCATTAGTACGCATACGCTACAAATAGAAAGAGGACGATATAATCGCCCGGAGATCCCTAGAAATGATCGTATTTGCTCTATATGCAAAACATTAGAGGATGAAAAACACTTTCTTCTATATTGTCCACATTTGAAGGGTAGAACCTCCATGCTTAATGCTTTTAATTTTACTCCTGGAAATATATCGGAACCTGCATCAGAGAACTCCATATTACTTAGTCTATGTAACCCAAAAGATGGCACAAACTACAGCCATTTGTAATTTTATTCAAGAAAATATGCCTAAAATGTGATTGAATTGTTAATTTATAACAAATACTCTACATTGGCATACTTTGATATGCTCTATGCAACTAATTTATCTTTGTCTGTGTTTATGTACCTTGGAAAACACTGTTCTTTGTAAATGGTTTAGTTCCAATAAAAGATATTGTATCGTATTGTATTGTATTGTATTTTTGGATGTATTAAACACAACTGAGTGACTATTGTGAATAGAAACATGGAAAAACAAGAGTAATTTATTATTATATTCGAACAAAAACAGCTCAAACTAAATAATAACATATGAAGATCAAAGGACCTGTTTATCTAAATGTTTCACCATACCGCATGGTTTCAATTTACAATTCACGTGCATGCTTTTCATGTGTATCATTGTGTGTGTGTTGAAGGCACATGGCGTATAAAGAAAATCTTCATTTTTAACAATGGTGTACTTCGAATTTTGGATGATGTGATAACATACATGGCTTATTTTATTCAGAAATCATGTCTCGTCTTCGCTGGATAAATGGACCATTTTATGGACCAGTTTATATCACATAAAAACAAAACAACTTTGAGTAAAACTGCACCAAACTTTTCGAATATAAAGCGCACAATTTCTGCCTTACAAGTATTCTTTCTATAAATATTATATTCACATCAAAAGTGTTGAATTACTGTCATGTACTATATGGTTGAAAAATGCGTACATCGTTGAACAATTCACTTGACCATATATCTCATAGATTTTGGATTGTTTTGATCAAAGATGGCTGACCGATAGTCCTTAAACTGAAATTAATTTAAAATTCACATTATATATATGATAAAAATAACATTGTAACGGTTTAATATATTGTAACGGTTTAATATACGAGTAGAGAAAATGCGTATATATATATGAGAAAATGCGTATATATATATGATATATAGAGCCTTCAGGCCGATATGGGGTCTCGGGCCGATATGACGGGACCCATGTATTAATCTATAGATCTGACACTACCGTGATACCATAGAAGCCTATACTGCAACACACTCGACAATACCTTCAAATAATTGGAAACTGTACAATTCGGGTACAATGAGTACGGTGACATTTTAAAGGGTTCCGACGGATTCCTGTATACCTTGATTGTACGCAAGGGGCTCAGGTTGGTGCATGAAACATATACGTGTATCGAATCCTTATTTCACTGGATGTTTGAGATTTCTTTCTAATGGGACCGGAGGGGACTTTAGGTTTGCCCCCCGTCCCTCTGTCTGTCCATCTGTGGCTCTTCCCCTCCACCCCCACCCCCGAGTACTGAATACTTCTTCATTTTAGACCTGAGTACTTTTGAATACTATTTAAGGGTGCCCTCTGGTGAATATCAGAACAGTAAGAATTTTTAATTTCCCTGTTTTTTATGAAGACTAACATATTACTAGTTAGTTTCTGGAAAAATAATGATGGGTCGGTGATTTAACTTTTTCGCAAAATTAATCTTTAGTAATACACTCTCACAGTGCGGTTTTAAATTCTGAATCAGCTGCAAATTGTGTATGGCAACTTACATGTGTGTAGTGTGGTTTGCAGAACAGGTATCGATTTTCCGTCTTTTTTAATGTAATAGATCATACTTTAGGACGAAAAATTAAGGGTTGGGGTATTGTTATCACCATCTGAAAAATTAGTACATCCCTTGTCATTACCCCACCCAGTTTACTATAAATTGCATTTTTAAATTTGTGATCCATAAATTTTTCATGATAAAGGAACAGATAACTTTTTTGAGATATTTTGTCTACAATATATACAAGACCTGAGTATCAGAATGAAAAAATAAAAATTGGGGGTCGGTGTGCATATAAGAAAGATATTCAATAAAAACTGAGAAAAAAATGTGCTTTTTTAGATTTCGATGAGCTCTGACATATAACGGCATAGGTCTGTAACAAATAATAGGAAAATACTTTTTATTCCTGTCTCTGTATATGCTAACACATGTCTTTGTAATAAAGTTTAAATTAAGTGAATATCTTAAATGGTTTTTGAGAAATACCATCTTTTGTACCCCTACCCCCCATTTTGGCTTATGTTAAAAATTGTCAATTTTGGGCACAACATGTGAGGTCAAAAAAAAAATCTAATTTTTTTTTTTTTTTTTTTTTTTGCACTAAAATATCCCTATTGGGCATAAGTTTGTTACTGTATAATTATTTTTTCCAGTTTTATTATAATTTTTGAAATATAACAAATGTAAATTTCCGGAAGTGCAAAAATCCAAAACCTCAGCAGTGGACCCCCTTAACATGGATAGACCTGCTACTGCTAGGTTTGGTTTCAAGCTGCTAGGTTTGTCTCCGGAGACTATAAGTCACGCGAGGAGGGATGCGTCACACGAATGCTGTCCGACCTGAAGCTACCGTCGCTCCAAGACAGAAGGAAGATGAACCGACTCGTCTTTTTCTACAAGGTGGTCGAGGGGCTGGTGCCAGCTTTCAAATGCCAAGACTATCTAATTCCTGAAAGACCTAAACATCGTATTAAAGCAAAAACTTTCAGTGACTTTCAAGCTAATAACATTTCAACTGGTATTTAGCGACAAAGCGCATGAGCCGGACCCCTTATGTTCTAGCTGTGTTATGCATACTGTAGTGTGACGTCATATTGACTTACTATAGCCTATGCTACTTTGTTTATTTAGATGGAATCGTTATATTCATGATGACAATTGTACTATTTTGTGTTATTTGTCTAACATTGTTAATAAGAATACTTATATTACATAAAGCCATAGATGAACTGTTTAAATGTCTTTTTTATTTGGAACTACTTCCTCCCGTCCACACTTACCAAATTGACGAAGTGGTTAGTCGGTTTATGGTTGAATCAAAGTACTTGAAGTGCAAGTTTCTTGTCGTTTTTTGAGCCATGTGACTCGTTATCATTTCATACAAAATTTTATTAAACTCGTCCAGGAATTTGTTATTAAGCTCGCCAGAGGCTCGCTTAATGACAAATTCCTGAACTCGTTTAATAAAATTTTGTATGAAATGACGAGTGTCAGGTCCTCTATTGATTATACGAGTTCAGGAATTTGTTATTAAGCGAGCCTCCGGGGAGCTTAATATAGAGTTTAATTAACATTGTTGAAGTGATACGGGAAATAATTCCCGAGTGAGAAAGATTCTTGCGATATAGAAACGATTGCGTTTTCGCACGAGTTTCTATATCGGAAGAATATTTCTCACGAGTGAATTATTTTCCGTATCACGACAAAAATGTTAATTAAACTATATAATATAAATTCTGTGATGAATTTCTTTCAAATCGTCTTTTGACACAAGTATTTCTTCTTCTGTCACTCCTTTGGCGACAGCGCGGAGTAATATCATGACGTCTGTCGTTTAGTTCATAACATTTGGCTACTGTGCTATCTTGCGCACTAGGCGAGATAGCACAGTAGAGGAAGGGATATGTTATAGATTTTCTCAAACTGGGAAATTTATATATAATATAACACATTCCTGGACGAGTTTAATAACATTTTGTATGAAATAACGAGTGTCAGATCCTTTTTATCACATGAATTTTGAGAAATATTGAAATTTTGTAATTTGGAATTATTCATGGAAATTGAATTTTTCATACTTATTTTTCACCAAGTCAATATACAAAATCGCGTTTATCGGCCAAGTGTTTGTAAATACGCGGAGTCATGTTAGGTAAGATTCTACAATCAGGAGACAATCCCACGATTGCGAGAATTTCTCCGAATCGGGGGACAGATACTAGAGAAATCTTGAAAACTTATTATGTAATTATATCGAAGAGTTACCAGATTCCGATAGTTTAACAAAAAAACTTAATTTCCAAATTTATTAAGTTGTCCTATTCCTCCGAAACCTCGGTAAACATAAACTTCAATACAATATACATCACAGCGTAGAAAAAGTTTCATTCATTTAACAGTCAAATATTCACCAACAATCAAAACAAATATGACGGCGAAATCCTCTCCAATAGCAAGCTTGTCACATGATTCCGATAGGTAACGTCATCACACTATTGCGTCATCACACGCTCGCGAAAATCATAAAATAAGTTACGGTGGCCAATTTCAGTCATTACGCACACTGAAGAATGTTATACACAAATCATATGAAGACAAATAACTCTAAATTAACGTTTATTTAACTATAATTGCAGTCACTCAAATATTTTGATAATACAAACAATGTGATTGGTTAAAGGACGATCACATGATCAATTTAAGCTACATTCTTTTTCCAATGAACTGTACGAAGAACTACTTCCATCCACCATTCATAGAATACGCGTGCTGCGTAACAATATAGTTCGGATTTACAGGGGCGTATTTAGGAGAGGGATATTAAAATAATTGGATAAAGAGTTTAAAACCGTGGATTGCAATTATAAGGGTTTAGTGTCATTTTTTTGTGCGTTCATTGGGGTATGGACTGTTAATTGTCGAAGCACATAGCGTTCATAATGCCCTGAATTATGCGCTATGAGCTTCGACAACTAACAGTTTATAAAAAAAGACACTAAACCCTTAAATCAGTTAATGCTGCTCACAGCATGGACATCTAAATGAGATGTCCTTCCGTACAACCCTGACACTGGTACAATATTTGAGATGAGTGTAGAGATCACATATTTCACATTGGATGATCCTCCTTTACAGCTTGGTATGCTCTAGTGAGTGCAGATGGTGAATAAGCTCTTCTTTTACCATATTAAGTAGGACCTATAAGCTGTAAATATAAGAAATACCATTCAACCTAGAAAAAAACACAATTTCAATTAGTGACTACAAAATAACATAATTGCCCTAATTGGCTTCCGTAAAAAAAAAATTGGTTGGCATTTTTTCCACCGTACACCGTTACTATTTTTAGACTTGACATAGTTTTTGCTGGCAGACATAGCCTCTGTGGATACAAACATGTTAAATGCGTTATTTTATCGTTTTAAGTGCTATAATAAAATGACTTAGTGGAAATACATAGAAATTATATGACGTTTTCTTACCTTTATTTGAAGCATTTTCTTGAAATTGTTGTAGAAACAAAGCTACCGAAAGTTTAACGATCTGTTTACATCCGTGTTTATTTTTGACGTCACATTATGACGTTACGCTCGCGATATAACAAAACCTATCGGAATCAGGTTACTGGAGGATACCCGTACCCAAATCAGGAGAAATTCATCAAAAATGGAGAACGTCTCCAAATGTAGACAATTTTTTTCAAAACTGATAAATTCTCTATTTATGTTTGTTTGTCTCTACATTTGGTGACATTCTCTAATGTAGGACACAGTCTCCAATTTAGAGTATGATCCCCAAATTCAGATACTGTAGAATAAAGGCGGGAAACAAAAGTGAGTAGACATTAACATTCATTTAATGTTGTTTATTTTACAGTAAATTAACACAACATATTGTCTAATTCTTGAGCTGTAAGATTTTGCTCAAAAACCCTTATTATCCGGCGAAAGTGTGTATTTCTGACTGTTAGTAAATAGCGACACATTAGTTCCGGTCCACCACCAGCTCTGTCACGCTGAATACCGCGCCTGAAGGGTTGTACTGTCCCTGAAGCAGCCACCGTTCCATGGTAGGAGCATTTTATATCCTCCAAATATACAAGTTGCCTATCAACAAGACTTCTAAATACTCTGCACAAATTTGCAGGAACTCTCCCAACTTGTCGACCAGCTATTTTTCTAACAGTTTGTCCATCCCTGGTTTCAGTTCCATGCAGCTCATGTGAAATTTCAGCTGGGCATCATAACTTTAAATGCATTTGGATCATACATATTCTCAGGCTCCGGAACCAACTTCATGCAAATGTCTGTATGGGGTCTAATGTGAAACACATGATATCCTTTAATGGACCAGTCAATGCTAATATCACAAGTTGCCATATTGTTTGTTGTTGTTATTGTTTTGCATTCAAGATAGCCCAGAATGCAAACTGAGCTTAATCATGTGACTTGATGGTCATGTGACTAAAAGATATTGCAATGAATGTTTGATTCTTCTTTTTTTGAATAAACCAGTTGATTAAAACAATGTGACTTTAACTGGTTTTAGTCTAGAATACTAGAATTACCCCTATATATAACCAACCTATGTGTCTATAGGCATGACATTCCTATATCACCCCTGTATATAACCACCCTATATGTCTATAAGCATGACACCCTATATCACCCTATATATAACCAACATATATGTCTATAGACATGACACTCCTGTATCACCCCTATATATAACCAACCTATATGACCTACCTACCCACCAAGTTTCATGTCAATATGTCGAAGGAAACTAAAGTTATTGAGCGGAAAACAAAGTGTAAATGACGGTTTGAGTGACCGACCCCAAATTAATAGAACAAATAGTATCAAGTATCGCCTGTAACGACAGAAAATAGTCGTATATAACCAATATCAAGTATCACCTGTAACGACAGAAAACAGTCGTATATAACCAATATCAAGTATCGCTTGTAGCGACAGAAAACAGTCGTATATAACCAATATCAAGTATCGCGTACAGCGACTGAACACAGTCTTATATAACCAATATCAAGTATCGCGTGTAGCGACTGAACAGTCATATATAACCAATATCAAGTATCGCCTGTAACGACAGAAAACAGTCGTATATAATCAATATGAAGTATCGCCTGTAACGACAGAAAACAGCAACTGAACACAGTCATATATAACCAATATCAAGTATCGCGTTTAGCGACTGAACACATCATATAAAGCCAATATCAAGTATCGCGTGTAGCGACTGAATACAGTCATATATAACATGTAACAGGTTAATCATGCTTGATACAAACTCCAGTTTATACTACTTAAACCGATTCAATTAATTGTAATATCAAAATAATTATACATGTCAATCATTTCAGGTACAAACAACGGTATCCTGCTTGGAGACTCGGCATATCCGTGCAAGCATTGTATTTTACCGCCATATATTAACCCGGCAGCCCAACATGAGCGACAATTCAACAGAGCCCACTGCCGAACACGCGTGGTTATAGAGCAGACATTTGGATTACTGAAAAGGCGGTTTGCTATTCTGAAACATGCAATGCAATTGACTAAACAGAAAGCCTGTAAGGTGACGAGTGCATGCAGTGTTTTGCACAATATTGGAATTATTAGGAACGACATTTTACCGACTGACGACGATTTTGAATATGAATCTGACGACCATTTTGATGACGATGAACTTGCCAACTTGAATACAGGACTCCATGTCAGAGATCACATCGCACAAACTCTATTTGGTTAAAGTTGTGTCTGACGAAAATAATGTACTAGGTCAAGTTTTGGCAAGTTAAAATTAAAAATAATTCATAACGAGTTTCATAAATTTTATATGGAATGGGAACGAGTTTTAAGACCCTTTTTATCACATAACATTGCAATCAAATTAGTTAAATTAATTCAGATGAACATAGAACCTCCACGACGTCAGACACACTTTAGCGCCAAAACATCATAAAATATGCGACGTCGTAACGTCGCGTCTCACACATAAACGTTGCATATATGGAGGATCTTAAACTCGTTCCCATTTCATATAAGATTTATGAAACGAGATATGAATTATTTGAATTTAAACGAGCCTTTTTATCTGAGAAGCTGCCAAAAACACTGCAGCATGCAGTGTTCTACATAACATTGGCATTATCAAAAAGGATATTATCCCTGCACAACATCATTTAGATTTTAATGCAGATGACCACATTGATAATGAAATATTGCAAAATATGCACACAGGTCTGAATGTAAGAGATCTTATCTCAAGAACTGTGTTTGGTTAAGGACATATTATATATTTGTTTACCCTGTGAGGGCTGGAGTGGCGCAGTCGATAGCGCGGCGGATTTGTAACCGGAGGCCCCGGGTTCAATCCTCCGTGATGCCACTGAGTTTCGTCGGTGTGTTCTTGGGTAAGACACTTTCCCTTAGCCTCAGCCGTCGGATGAGGACGTAAACCAGACGGTCCCGTGTATCGGTCTATCCTCCAAGCACGTTAAAGAACCTTAGGAATCTTTCCGATAATAAGAGTAGGGTAAGGTTCCCGGATTCCTATGTATCCTTCCCCTCTCTCTGGGGCGGCTCTAAATAACCTTTACTGTGTTGATGAGCCGTTAAACAACATTCAAGTATTTTTTACCCTGTACAATTATATTGTTCTGTTCACAAATTTTAATGGTTGCAGAAGTTTTGACGGCTTCCAGTGATAAAATTGTTATAAAAACATACTTCAGTTATTTTAATGTGAATCAAACAGACTTTACCCATGTAGGGCCTAGAATTATCAACTGTATTCGTCTTTGCAATGTCTGCTGTTAGCAAATACAGCGATGGCTCTACATGGGCATTGATTGCTTGACCCATATAAAGGTATTTTAAATCAACAAAGTGAGAGATGTGTCATCACAGACCATAAATTGTTACTGCAGTATCATCATGTTCTTTTTTATCCTGCAACATATTGCAGTTATAATTATAAATGGTGAACTACCACACCCCAATTGCATTAACTTGATATTGATCTCAAATTTAATGAATACAATGTAGGTAAATTACTTCACCAATTATTTGGAAAAGTGTCTATTATAAAAAATTTACTGAAAATGAAATTCCAGCTTGGGATTGATCTCAAGCGGAGTAAATTTTTTATTATAAACAAGTATTTCTGTTAGATACTACATACGGACCTTCTGTAGGAAAACCATTTTTAATTACGTTGGTCAGGAAACCTCAATCAAAATTTGAAAACATCATTTCGACGCTTTACAAGGCATATTGTTTCTCTTTTTTTGATAATGTTACATAGCAAAAACTAAGTGACATAACTTATACTGATTATGTATTGGAGATTTATATTAATGTTAAGTGACATGTTGAAAACATAAACATATTCTACTATGCCCGGTTTTCCTTGAGCATGGCTCACATGTTTATGGAAAAATTAGTGGCAATGGAAAACTGAGAAATGAAACGGTGTGACATTAGAATAAAGAAATTTACTCAATAAATAATGACTAAGTAGCTGTGCATTATTGTGCAATAATGGATGGTTTCAATTTGAAATGTTGGCAGCTTAATTCACTACGGAGTAGCCGCAGTAAATTATCTGCAGATGTAACTGAAATAGAAATGCATTATTTCATGATAATGCACTGCAAAATCAATTCAGCCATGTCTTGGGTAAATGTTATTCATATTCACTCTTAATCATACTTGGTCACAGTGTCTGTAGGTACATTAAGTCTATAGACAATGCAAGTTTATTATTTTACACCCCTTTGGAGGGGTAGGCAGAGGGGTAGAATCCTCCCAAATTCATATTCATTTTATCATTTTTTGTTCATGTTCATTAAAGGTCTTCATCATGATCCCTGCATTGTTTCAGGTGCTATCTCGCTCGCATCAAAAGAGCAGTGGCAGAAAAACAATAACGTGGCTCCAGCGTAAATGGAGTTTCTACGATAGAATTTGCAGCAACTCTGCAGTTCAGGGTGAGAAGGTTCTAGGCCCATTTTCCATATTTTATCTCGATGTACATGGAAGATGATTGATTGATTGAATTGGATTTTATCGTCGCACCAACAGCTAAGGTCATATGGCGACTTTCCAGCTTCCATTTGTGGAGGAAGACCCCAGGTGCCCCTCCGGGCAATTTTCGTGCACGGGCGTGCACCTGGGTAGAACAACCGACGTTCCGCAAGCCAGCTGGATAGCTTCCTCATATAAAGATTCCTAGGCCCTTGAGGGATCGAACCTACAGCGGTGAGGGGCAAGTGATTTCAAGTCAAAGACGTTAACCACTCGGCCACGGACGCCCCCTACATGGAAGATGAGCCTGGCATGTTTATGCCTGTTAGGCGCCATATAACCTTTTCATGTGTTGGTGCGCCTTAAAACCCCAATTCAAACCCAACGGGCATATTCTGCCTCGCTAGGCGGAGCTCTTGTTCATAATAATATCGTCCCGATAAAGAGACATTATATATTCTTTGAGCTTTATTGGTTTAAAGGGACTGTCGGCAATCTTGAAAATTCTAGTAAAAATGGTATATTGTGTTTTAGTATCTAATTGATATGTACTATGCAGTACATGTACAATGAATAAATTTCTACTTTTAGTTTAATTAATATCAAATAGTCTGTTCCAGATTGCCGACAGTCCCTTTAAGCTAAATATAGTGCAAGCTAGATAAGACGATATGTTTGCGTTAAACTTGCAATTAATATTATAATCGAAATAAGGTATGCCTTTGTAAGACCTGTATATGACAGTCTTCACGATAAACCACTGCTCATATAATAAAAAACTTGTACTTTGATACTTCTTAAACCCTAAAGGAATACATATATTATTACATTCATTGAGATGTCTAGTTGTTCCTGACTAAAATTGAAGCCAATGAACCATCACTGTCTCATAGATGAGACAAATTAGCTCTTCAATACGCCATTAAATTAAAGTCTAACCCTTCAAACCCAACTTTCGATAACGTTTTTCATCCTAGTTGTGAACCTCTTTTTGATCGAAAACCGAAGGCCATTCGACCATTTGGTCTTCGTATTAAACCACATTTAAGAGACACTGAAATCGACCTAAATTTGATTGCCAAGTACAAAGTACCACAAATTCCACCGTGGACTTTGGAAACTCCAACAATTATTTTTGATCTTTGTAATAATAACAAATCCAGTACAGACCCTACTGTCTTTCAAAGCAAATTTAATGAAATTATATCGAAATACAGTGACTTTCAACATATCTACACAGATGGCTCTAAAGATGGAGATAAGGTAGCTGCAGCAGCTGTTCACAAACACAGCATAAAGAGCCGCCTGCCTGACAAGGCCTCTATCTTTTCAGCTGAACTTAAGGCAATTGAACTTGCCTTAAATTATATTCAGGAATCTGATGATGACCATTTCGTAATCTTTTCTGATTCCCTTTCATCTCTTCAAGCACTGGGTAATATGAAACATGATAACCCAGTTGTGCTTCAACTTTTAGAAAAATACAATTCTCTTATAATTGATAATGTTATTATTTTCTGCTGGCTTCCAAGCCATGTAGGAATACGTGGTAATGATAGAGCTGATAGTGCTGCTAAGGCAGCATTAGATTTACCTATATCTAATACCAAATTACCTTATACTGATTTTAAAAGTTGTATTAACACATATATTCGTAACTCTTGGCAAACCGCTTGGGATTTGTCCATTAACAATAAACTCCATTCAATTAAACCGTTACTCGGAGAATGGCGTTCTTCTACTAGACCCATTCGTCGAGAGGAAGTTATACTAGCCCGGTGCAGGAGAGGGCATACACGTTATACTCATTCATATTTATTACAAGGTGAGCAATTACCAGAATGTATACCCTGCTTTGCACCGTTAACGGTCAAACACATCTTATTGGAATGTGTAGACTTTGATCCTATGCGTCAAAGGTACTACAATGTTAATACTATGAAAGAGTTATATGATACTGTAGCTTTTAGTCTTGTTTTAGATTTCCTCAAAGAGATCAGACTATATAAATCATTGTAATGTGTTCTTATATATTTATACTTGTTTATATACCCGTTGACGTGCATTTGTTGATTTACATACATACTTTATATTACACCTTATCATCCCTTATTTTTTTGGTAATTTTATCTTTATATATTTACATTAATTTTTGGTTAATTCTTTATTTTCATCATTTTTTTTGCGCACAATATGACCTATTTATGTGTCGACGTGCCGTAAAACACCATTCATTCCATTCCATTCCTGACTAAAATTAAGTTATTGACTTACAAAATATAACACTCCTCTGAGCGCTATTCTAATATCTTCAATATTATTTATTTAAATAATTAAAACTTTGAATATGTCTTCAAGTTCACTATCATCAAAGCTACTCAGACAAATAAGTTCCATAACTCTGTATTGCAATTTAGCAAAATGATGGCCCTTTTTAACTTCGAAATTTTTTAAAAGTTTTTAACTTTTTCACATTCTAATATCTTCCAACATTGCTCATTTTCATTACAACTTGTCAAATAATACTAACCATCTAAAGTTTACATCACAATATACAATATACAAAATTTATTTTATTTGTGTGTCAGTGGGTGGGGTAATCTTTTTTCAATATTCACATTAAAGTTTTAAGTTAACATATTTATTAAAATTTTACAGGCAGACTAGAATTTTTTAAGTGTGACAAAGCGGTATAGCCGATTCATTTAAAATCTGCGGATTCCTTGTTTATTACAGATAATTGTTTAGCAAGACTAGCGGTTAGTGTTATCTCCCATTTGTATAGTATTATGAGCAGAGGGTATGATGCTAATTGTATTTTAAAACTTTGAACAGTAGTTTTTCGTGAAGACCGTCATTAAAAAAAAATATTTTATAACAAAATACTTGCGCAAAACATTTCAAGACCCACATTTCCTTTCTCACTGCCATGGCTTCTATTTTTTCTTTTAATAATTCAATTTATAGTTGTAATTTTTCCTTTTCCAATTTTAAAATATCTGATTCCTCTTTTTTTTCTTTTTCTTCAATTTTTCTTCGTTTCGTTCTAACCAAACGAGCAGTGGTGACTGTTTCAATACATGGAACCATTGAGGTTGAGTTGGCCAAGGTGGTACATTTACTGTTACTAAATGTAACAACCGGTAGCAGGTTTTCTGTAAAGGAGTAGAGTTTTTCGTGCGAAAGCCCGTCGTACTATTAAGGATAGCAAGAGGAAATCCTGGAGATCTTACGTCTCTAGGCTGAATTCTCGCTCATCTCTTAAGAAGACATGGGACATGGTCCGGAAAATAAGTGGTAAAGGTAATTCTAGTTCTGTAAATCATCTTAAAACAGATAGTGGAGATATAACATCTGTCAAAGATATTACAAACACTTTGGCAGAAACTTTTTCAAAAAATTCTTCTTCTGAAAATTGTCAACCAAATTTTCTGAAAAATAAGAAACAAAAAGAACAGAAGAAGCTGAACTGAACTTCAAGTCGAAAAACTTGGAAAAATACAATAAACTATTCACTCTCAAAGAACTTCGAGAGTCCCTTAAAAAGGCTCATAATACATCAGCTGGTCCTGATGATATCCATTATCAATTACTAAAACATTTACCTGAATCCTGTCTCTTTACCCTTCTTGATATATTTAATAAGGTTTGGGTGACTGGAATCTTCCCCGATTCTTGGCGGGAAGCAATCGTTATTCCAGTCCCCAAACCTGGAAAGGATCATACGGACCCAATAAATGATCGCCCAATCGCTTTAACGAGTTGTATATGTAAAACCATGGAACGAATGATTAATGAGAGACTCGTTTGGTACCTGGAGTCCAACAAACTGATATCAAAGTGGATTCCGGCGCCAACGAGGCACAACAGACAATCTCATACGATTTGAATCGTTTATTAGGGAAGCTTTCATAAAAAAAGAACATTTAGTCGCTGTATTTTTTGACTTGGAGAAAGCTTATGATACTGCATGGAAGTACGGTATTATGAATGATCTACATGACATTGGCCTTAGAGGCCGATTACCCATTTTTATAGAGAAATTCTTAGATGATAGACAGTTTCGTGTCCGAATGGGTTCAACCCTCTCTGATATTCATGAACAGGAGATGGGTGTTCCACAGGGCAGCATACTATCTGTCACACTTTTTAATATAAAGATTAACAGTATAGTAAAATGCATCAATCCAGGTGTGGATTGTTCGCTATATGTTGACGACTTTGTTATATGTTATCGTGCAAAAAACATGAATACTATCGAGAGACAATTACAACAATGTCTCAATAAACTTCAGACCTGGTCTGATGAAAATGGTTTTAAATTTTCTAAATCTAAAACTAATTGTATGCACTTTTGTCAACTTCGTAAACATCATGAAGACCCTCATCTAACACTGGATGGGTCACCAATACCAGTAGTGGATGAGACAAAATTCCTTGGTCTTATTTTCGACCGTAAATTAACGTTTATACCACACCTTAAATACTTGAAGGCGAAATGCCTTAAAGCTCTTAACTTACTTAAAGTTGTTGCAAACACTAATTGGGGAGCAGATCGAAAAGTTCTCTTGCGACTTTACAAATCTCTTATCAGATCCAAGCTGGACTACGGCTCAATAGTATATGGATCGACTCGCAAGTCGTACTTGCAGATGCTCGACCCTGTACATAATCAAGGATTACGACTCGCCTTAGGTGCCTTTCGTACATCACCAAAAGTCTATATGTTGAAGCCAATGAACCATCACTGTCTCATAGACGAGACAAATTAGCTCTTCAATACGCCATTAAATTAAAGTCTAACCCTTCAAACCCAACTTTCGATAATGTTTTTAATCCTAGTTATGAACCTCTTTTTGATCGAAAACCGAAGGCCATTCGACCATTTGGTCTTCGTATTAAACCAAAATTAAGAGACACTGAAATCGACCTAAATTTGATTGCCAAGTACAAAGTACCACAAATTCCACCGTGGACTTTGGAAACTCCAACAATTATTTTTGATCTTTGTAATAATAACAAATCCAGTACAGACCCTACTGTCTTTCAAAGCAAATTTAATGAAATTATATCGAAATACAGTGACTTTCAACATATCTACACAGATGGCTCTAAAGATGGAGATAAGGTAGCTGCAGCAGCTGTTCACAAACACAGCATAAAGAGCCGCCTGCCTGACAAGGCTTCTATCTTTTCAGCTGAACTTAAGGCAGTTGAACTTGCCTTAAATTATATTCAGGAATCTGATGATGACCATTTTGTAATCTTTTCTGATTCCCTTTCATCTCTTCAAGCACTGAATAATATGAAACATTATAACCCAGTTGTGCTTCAACTTTTAGAAAAGTATAATTCTCTTATAATTGATAATGTTATTATTTTCTGCTGGCTTCCAAGCCATGTAGGAATACGTGGTAATGATAGAGCTGATAGTGCTGCTAAGGCAGCATTAGATTTACATATATCTAATACCAAATTACCTTATACTGATTTTAAAAGTTGTATTAACACATATATTCGTAACTCTTGGCAAACCGCTTGGGATTTGTCACTTAACAATAAACTCCATCCAATTAAACCGTTACTCGGAGAATGGCGTTCTTTTAGTAGACCCATTCGTCGAGAGGAAGTTGTCCTAGCCCGGTGCAGGATAGGGCATACACGTTATACTCATTCATATTTATTACAAGTTGAGCAATTACCAGAATGTATACCGTGCTTTGCACCGTTAACGGTCAAACACATCTTATTGGAATGTGTCGACTTTGATCCTATGCGTCAAAGGTACTACAATGTTAATACTATGAAAGAGTTATTTGATACTGTAGCTTTTAGTCTTGTTTTAGATTTCCTAAAAGAGATCAGACTATATAAATCATTGTAATGTGTTTTATATATATTTACTTGTTTATATACCCGTTGACGGGCATTCGTTGATCATAGTTTATATTACACCTTATCATCCCTTATTTTTTAATAGTTTTATCTTTATATATTTACATTAATTTTTAATCAATACTTCATTTTTCATCACTTTTTGCGCACAATATGACCTATTTATGTGTCGACGTGCCGTAAAACACCATTCATTCATTCATTCATTTGCAGTGGTGTAGCAAAATGTACATTTGGTAGTACTTTCATCTTCTATTTCAGATTGTTCAGAATTGTCATCTTTGCTTACAACTGTTTCTTTTGACTTTCTCCTAGTTGTGAACCTCTTTTTGATCGAAAACCGAAGGCCATTCGACCAATTGGTCTTCGGATTAAACCAAAATTAAGAGACACTGAAATCGACCTAAATTTGATTGCCAAGTACAAAGTACCACAAATTCCACCGTGGACTTTGGAAACTCCAACAATTATTTTTGATCTTTGTAATAATAACAAATCCAGTACAGACCCTTCTGTCTTTCAGAGCAAATTTAATGAAATTATATCGAAATACAGTGACTTTCAACATATCTACACAGATGGCTCTAAGGATGGAGATAAGGTAGCTGCAGCAGCTGTTCACAAACACAGCATAAAGAGCCGCCTGATTGACAAGGCCTCTATCTTTTCAGCTGAACTTAAAGCAATTGAACTTGCCTTAAATTATATTCAGGAATCTGATGATGACCATTTTGTAATCTTTTCTGATTCCCTTTCATCTCTTCAAGCACTGGGTAATATGAAACATGATAACCCAGTTGTGCTTCAACTTTTAGAAAAGTACAATTCTCTTATAATTGATAATGTTATTATTTTCTGCTGGCTTCCAAGCCATGTAGGAATACGTGGTAATGATAGAGCTGATACCAAATTACCTTATACTGATTTTAAAAGCTGTATCAACACATATATTCGTAACTCTTGGCAAGCCACTTGGGATTTGTCAGTTAACAATAAACTCCATTCAATTAAACCGTTACTCGGAGAATGGCGCTCTTCTAGTAGACCCATTCGTCGAGAGGAAGTTGTCCTAGCTCGGTGCAGAATAGGGCATATACGTTATACTCATTCATATTTATTACAAGGTGAGCCATTACCAGAATGTATACCCTGCTTTGCACCGTTAACGGTCAAACACATATTGCTGGAATGTGTAGACTTTGATCCTATGCGTCAGAGGTACTACAATGTTAATACTATGACCGAGTTATTTAATACTAAAGATTTTAGTCTAGTTTTAGATTTCCTTAATCAGTTTTATAAATCAGTATAATATGTTCTTGTATACAATTACTTTTTTATATACCCGTTTTCGGGCATTCGTTGATTTACATATATAGTTTATATTACTACCATATCATCCCTTATATTTTAATAGTTTTATCCTGATATATTTACATTAATTTTTAATTAATACTTCATTTATTCATATTTTGTCAGTTTTTGCGCACAATATGACCTATTTATGTGTCGACGTGCCGTAAAACAACATTCATTCATTCTTATGACTTTCTGGCCCGCTTTTGTCTCGTATTAATTTCCGAAGTACTTGGCAAATCCTCTTGATCAAACTCATCAGAGCTCACTGGTTTGGCGGTTTTTTTTTACTTTCGCATCCTCTTTTGACTTGCACATATTCCAGAAGCGCTGGTACTTGGCAAGTTCTGTTCTACATGTTCTTCAGGCTCCTCATCTATTTCAGCAGTACTTGGCAATTCCTGTTCCAACCTCTTCTTCAGGCACATCATGCGCAAGATTTTCTGAAATTTCAGCATTTTCCAAAGTTGTTCTAGCTCTTTCTGCTTTTCAACAGCTCCACCTGATTTCTTTGGTTTTCTTGATTGCTTTTGCTTTTGAGAAGTGTTTGGCTCAGTATGTGGACCTTTTTCCCAGACACTCTAACCTGCTTCATATGTGCCTTTTTTTTTTCAATCTTAAAACTTTCCAATAGATCCTTTCGATATTGATAGAACATGACCAGTAGAAATTTGTTGATGGTGTTTCTTTGATAGACTGTTGACATCACTTTGGCATCCATTTCAAGATCTTGATCTGACATATCACTGGAACCAGTTTTACTTTTGTTAACAATCTGAACAAATTGATCAAATAATTCAGTACATTCCATAATTTTGTCTTCACAGCATTCAAAGATTTTGCTCCCATATTTATTCAAATTCTCATCAATCAGAGTTTTCTGCCAGTTGTATAAAGAAATGAAATAGAGGATCTGCATTATTTGTCAGTCGTCTATTAACATTTTTCTCCTTGAAACATCTAGAAGGGAATCTGGTTCCTCTGTGCTAGCATGAATATACTGTTCTTTATCAGATTGTTACTATCAATGAAAGCTCGGACAAGTTCGAAAACCATTCATATCGGACCAGTAACAGCAGAGTTATGACCCTTGATTTAGTTCAAAATGCTATATTTTGCCTGGTTAAGACTTTTTATTCGATCTTTATCAGCTTGTTAGTGTCAATAAAAGCTCGGTCAAGTTCGAAAACCAGACAGATCAGACCAGTAACAGCGGAGTTATGGCTCTTGATTTTGTAAAAAAATGCTAATTTGCCTCGTCTTACGATAGGGCCTTCATTTTGCATCTGATCTTTGTCAAACTCTACCAGATTGTTTTACTTTCTTTTTTTTATTATTATAATTTTTTATTTATTTATTTTTTTTTTTTTTTTTTATTATTCATCTTTTTTTTATTCATTTTTTTTTTAGCTCTATGTTTGACCAGTCGGACCAGTAACAGAAGAGTTATGGCCCTTGTTTTAGTTAAAAATGCTATATTTTGCCTCGTTAAAACATGTTTTAGTTAAAAATGGTATATTTTGCCTCGTTAAAACAGTAGTGCCTTCATTTTTCATCTGATCTTTACCAAACTTTACCGGATTCTTTAGTTATGGCCCTTGATTTAGTTGATAAGCTGTATTTTGCCCAAAACTTTCAAAAAACGTAAATGGGAGTCTCTTGCTTCATTTGATGTTATAAGAGCCATGTTAGCCAGTACAGATCCCACAGGCACTCTTGTTACGTCATTAAGACGATATCGTTTTAAACTGCATACAGAAAGAGCACATGGAACATGTGGAGCGCAAATTATTTCAGAATATTCACTTGAATATAAATATCAGTTACACGTTGACCAATTAATTTAGATAAAAAACACTGACATGAAACGAAGTATCCAAGAGATTAACTAATAAAAATCACGTTTATCTTATGCTTATTATCCGTCTTTAAGGCGAGGTCGTATTAAATGGCATACAAAAGCACGATATGGAACTGCGGAGCACACATTATTTCAGAATATTCACTTGAACAACAACATCAATTACACGTATAGCAATACATCATTATGCCATTTAAAACGACCTATCCTTATAATCCAAATTCTTGTATCTAAACAATTCATTATTATAATGTATTTTTATCTTTTGCTGATTTTTCGTCTTTAAGGCGAGGTCGATTTAAACGGAAAACAGAAGTTATCTTGATATGTTTACCTGGGCCCGAAAATGTCAATAAAACGTGCATACAACTGATTAAAAAGCAAACCGTTTTAACATTATTCAGATGCTTGTATGCGAATCGCATTTGGATAGCAAAACATTTCAGCATGATCCAAAATATTGTATCCAAGTGATCGATTAATAACATTTATATCCGTCTTTAAGGAGAAATTAGCTCTTCAATACGCCATTAAATTAAAGCCTAACCCTTCAAACCCAACTTTCGATAATGTTTTTAATCCTAGTTGTGAACCTCTTTTTGATCGAAAACCGAAGGTCATTCGACCATTTGGTCTTCGTATTAAACCAAAATTAAGAGACACTGAAATCGACCTAAATTTGATTGCGAAGTACAAAGTACCACAAATTCCACCATGGACTTTGGAAATTTCAACAATTATTTTTCATCTTTGTACTAATAACAAATCCAGTACAGACCCAACTGTCTTTCAAAGCAAATTTAATGAAATTATATCGAAATACAGTAACTTTCAACATATCTACACAGATGGCTCGAAAGATGGAGATAAAGTAGCTGCAGCAGCTGTTCACAAACACAGCATAAAGAGCCGCCTGCCTGATAAGGCCTCTATCTTTTCAGCTGAACTTAAGGCAATTGAACTTGCCTTAAATTATATTCAGGAATCTGATGATGACCATTTTGTAATCTTTTCTGATTCCCTTTCATCTCTTCAAGCACTGGGTAATATGAAACATGATAACCCAGTTGTGCTTCAACTTTTAGAAAAGTACAATTATATTATAATTGATAATGCTATTATTTTCTGCTGGCTTCCAAGCCATGTAGGAATACGTGGTAATGATAGAGCTGATAGTGCTGCTAAGGCAGCATTATATTTACATATATCTAATACCAAATTACCTTATACTGATTTTAAATGTTGTATTAACACATATATTCGTAACTCTTGGCAAACCGCTTGGGATTTGTCAGTTAACAATAAACTCCATTCAATTAAACCGTTACTCGGAGAATGGCGTTCTTCTACTAGACCCATTCGTCGAGAGGAAGTTATCCTAGCCCGGTGCGGGATAGGGCATACACGTTATACTCATTCATATTTATTACAAGGTGAGCAATTACCAGAATGTATACCCTGCTTTGCACCGTTAACGGTCAAACACATCTTATTGGAATGTGTAGACGTTGATCCTATGCGTCGAAGGTACTACAATGTTAATACTATGAAAGAGTTATTTGATACGGTAGATTTTAGTCTTGTTTTAGATTTCCTAAAAGAGATCAGACTATATAAATCATTATAATGTGTTCTTATATATATTTACTTGTTTATATGCCCGTTGACGGGCATTTGTTGATTTACATACATAGTTTATATTACATCTTATCATCCTTTTTTTTTTAAATAGTTTTATCTTTATATATTTACACTAATTTTTAAATAATACTTAATTTTTCATCAATTTTTGCGCACAATATGACCTATTTATGTGTCGACGTGCCGTAAAACACCATTCATTCATTCTTTAAGGAGAGGTCGTTTTAAGCGGCATACAGAAGATTGGAGCACAACTCATCTTGAAAATGTTACTAGAACGAGGCAATGTCAATAACACATTTATATGAGTCAATTTCAAAATTCGCAGGTTTTGAAACATACAAACATGACTAAAATAAAAATCATTTATTTAGCTCTAAACTTTCCTATCTTGTTGTCAGAATTTGTAGAATGGATCGAACATGTTTTCCACCCTTATTTGTGATTATATTCCTTGGTATTAAAAAGACAAACAATATCACATTTTAAATTCCTGGGTATTAAAAAGACAAACAATATCACATTTTAAATTCCTGGGTATTAAAAAGACAAACAATATCACATTTTAAAACTTGTCTTTGGTGTAACAGAGATAAACATAATTGTTATCCATTAATTAAAATAGAAATTAACATTTTAAAAACTGCACTTCATATAAAAATGTCAAAGCATAGAGAAAAAGACGCAATTTCAATGGATATGTTATAAGATATGTAAGCAATTTTGATAAGAAATCCAAACATTTCATTTTTACCAACCCTTGGCAAACAAACCTGACTTTTATGTGAACTTTCTAATATTACACCAAAGAGTTCTAGTATGTTTTATGACTAAATAGTTTGAATTGTTTTTTTCATGCCTGCTTTTGCTACTAATCTCATTTAGCATGTGTGTAACACCACAGACATTTGCATCACACCAGGGACAAATATGTTACATATATATATAACTTGTTAAAATGATATCCTGCAAAATTAAAATACATTGAATATGTCCCCAACTATAAACTGATACAATATTGTCCTTGGTGTAACATTAATGTTTAACCCAGTTATTTGCCATGGCCTATTTGTGTATATATAGAAAGGCATTGTAGGTAATAACCAATAGCAAATACTATAAATTAACAAAAGGTGCAAAACAATGATGGTTGTACACTCCCCACTAAAACTTTTAGTATAAAAAGCACTACTTTTGTCTTTGGTGTAACGATATTTAGTCTGTGGTGTTACATAGCATGACTGTTACACCAAGGACTGTTACACCATAGACAGTTTTTGGCTTTCATATATGAGAAAATGCTCGTTAGTAAGGTTTGTTATGATTTCTTGTGTATAGACTGGGATTGTGTTCATAAAAATTAAATATTGGCCAAAAAACTTTTGAAAAATATGTATATTTTTGCATATTAAACTATGTTATCCCATAGACTAAAAAAATATTTAGTCTGTGGTGTTATATAACATGACTGTTACACCAAGGACTGTTACATCATAGACAGTTTTAGCTTTCATATATGAGAAAATACTCGTGAGTAAGGTTTGTTATGATTTCTTGTGTCTAGACCGGGATTGTGTTCATAAAAATTAAAAACTGGCCAAAAAACATTTGAAAAATATGTATATTTTTGCATATTAAACTATGTTATCCCATAGACTAAAAACAATTGTACGGTAAAGGGTATTTACCTTCATGCCATTGTCTCTAAAAAAAACTTCAAATATTGCCGCCATCAAACATAAACAGCATGTGCAGGAAGTAGAACTCTTCAAAAAGAAGGTAATGGATTGTTTATTTTCCGGCTCCTGTCTCAGAACCCGGTCCCTTATAGACTTCGTTACACCACAGACACAGATGTGTGTGACAAGAATTAAAATTGATTTTTTAACTAATTCACATTTGAAAAAAACGTTATTTCGAGATTCAACATGTTGTAATAATTTAATACAAACAAATTGTACATAAAAGAGTACATTATGTTCTGTAATTCATTGAATATTATGGAATAAAACTGGACAAATTGACACTGGGACAGCATTTATTTCTAGGGTTCAGGCTGGAAAAGGAAAAAAATAATAATATAAACTGCATAAAAATATATGTTCTGCGACTAAATTACATCATTTCATTACTAATAACTCATTTAAAACATTTATTTTCAATTTAAACATTTTATTTGTTAATTATTGCAGCTGGACAAAAAAAACTGCGAATTTTGAAATGGACTCATATTATAGATTAAAATGCAAACATATTTTTACTATTAAATGAGTATTGTTTGCAACATGCTTCATTATTTAAATTCATTTTTATATATTTTGCTCATTTCACGGCAATAAGGCGAGTATCATTTTCAAACAGCATTTGCGGACGTAAATTATTCCAGAATAATCACTTGAACACAAACATCAATTAGACGTTTACTAAAACATTTGCATAGCAAAACATTTCAGCATGATCCAAAGTATTGTATCCAAGTGATCAATTATTAACATTTATATCCGTATTTAAGGCGAGGTCGTTTTAAGCGGCATACATTTGATTGGCGCGCAACTCATCTTGAACATTTTACTTGAACGAGGCAATGTCAACACATTTATATAATAGATTAAAACGCAAACATATTGTAACTATTAAATGAGTATTCTTTGCAACATGCTTCATTATTTAAATTCATTTTTATATATCTTGCTCATTTCAGGGCAATAAGGCGAGTGTCAGTTTCAAACAGCATTTGCGGACGTAAATTATTCCAGAATATTCATTTAAACACATACATAAATTACTATTCATCACTTAATTTAGATAACAAAACATTTCGACATGATCCGAATTCTTGCATCCATGTGAATACCTATTGAAATCGATTCTTTGCAGGTTTGTTTACGTCTTTAAGACGAGGTCGTTTTAAAATGCATACAGAAAGAGCACATGGAACATGTGTAGAGCAAATTATTTCAGAATATTCACTTGAACATAAATATCCGAGAAAAACACTTTGACATGATACGAAGTATCCAAGGGTTTAACTATTAAAACTCACGTTTATCTTATGCTTATTATCCGTCTTTAAGGCGAGGTCGTATTAAATGGCATACAGAAGCACCATATGTAACTACGGAGCGCAAATTATTGGAGAACATTCACTTGGACATAAATATCAATTACACGTTTACCAATTAATTTAGATAGAAAAACACTTTGACATGATACGTAGTATCCAAGAGACTAACTATTAAAAATCACGGTTATCCGTCTTTAAGGCGAGGTCATGCAGAAGAACGATATGGAACTGCGGAGCACACATTATTTCAGAATATTCACTTGAACATCAACATCAATTACACGTATACCAATACATATCTTATGCCATTTAAAACAACCTATCCTTGTTATCCAAATTCTTGTATCTAAATGATTCATTATTATAATGTATTTTTGTCTTTTGCTGATTTTTCGTCTTTAAGGCGAGGTCGATTTAAACGGAAAACAGAAGTTATCTTGGTATTTTTACCTGGGCGCGAAGATGTCAATAAAACATGCATACACTTGATTAAAAAGCAAACCGTTCTAACATTATTCAGATGCTTGTATGCGAAGCGTTTTGTTATTAATATTCCATTTTTCCTTTAGCTTGATTTCCGTCTTTAAACGGCATACATAGACAGCATATAGAAATGCGGAGCACACATTATTTCAGAATAGTCACTTGAACACAAACACCAATTACACGTTTACTAAAACATTTGGATTGCAAAACATTTCAGCATGATCCAAAGTTTATATTCGCCTTTAAGGCAAGGTCGCTTTAAGCGGCATACAAAAGATTGGAGCGCCACTTATCTTGGAAATTTTACTTGAACGCGGCAATTTTAATAACACATTTATATAATTGATTAAAATGCTAACATATTGTAACTATTGAATGAGTATTGTTTGCAACATGCTTTATTATTTAAATTCGTTTTTATATATCTTGATCTTGCTCATTTGACGGCAATAAGGCGAGACTCATTTTCAAACCGCATTTGCGGACGTAAATTATTCCAGAATATTCATTTGATAACATTCATCTATTAATTTAGATAACAAAACATTTCGACATGATCCGAGTTCTTGCATTCATGTAAATACTTATTGAAATCCATTTTTATTCTTTGTAGTTGTTTATGTCTTTAAGACGAGATCGTTTTAAACTGCATACAGAAAGAGCACATGGAACATGTGGAGCGCAAATTATTTACAGCTTCAATGTCACTCCATGCCAGATGTAAAGTTTTGAAACATGCAGCATCACATAGATTATATTCATTCAAAAAACACTTCAATTGTGTTTCGTCAAAACTTTGCTTTTCAGAATTTGTTTCATTTAATTTGGATTTAAATTTATGATAACAAGGGCTACAAATGCAATCGGTCTGTTTTAAAGATGGGCATACACCTTTTAACAAACATACTAGCTGTTCATCATCTTTCCTATCCTGAATGTGCCAATAATAACCAGAAATGTATTACATATTTTACACGGACCACATGATTTATCAGGATGGATGTCTGTACTTTTTCTCTTCCTACCTCTTACGCCACCTTTCATTTTTTGATATACGACAACGTTGGCAACAGAAGAACAAAGCATATCATTTTCAAGTAAGTACTTACCGTGTAATGTTTTAAGAAATATCACTTCTTCGGGAGTATTTGTTACTACAGAGATAAAAGAAATCAGGGAGGAAATACTTACCTTTTCTCTTGGTTTATGTTTGTTATATACAAATGTATTTAATTCCCCTTTTGAAGAAGATGCATCTATAAATATTTGGGTAGATGTTTCCTGAAATATATTTTTTCTTCTGCTTTTCCCAAAAACACAATTCTCCTCTACAAATACCTTTTGGGACTTGGCTTCCTGCGTGGAAATGACATTCATAAATACCTGTTTCTCATGCTTTACTGTCAACTGTGTGTGTCTTGATCTTTTCCTCTGACGTTTATTTGGTTTGGATGGTCGTTTCTGCTTTTCTACCTTGTATTTGGTCTGTATTAATTCAACGTCATCATCACTACTGCTTGTAAAATCATCTTCTAATGTGTCTTCTTCAAGTTGTATTAACGGAGAAAATTTGTTGTTATCAACTATACTGTTGGATTGTACTGCTGAATGAGATGCAGGAACATGATCACAATGCTTTGTAAAAGAAATATAAAAAGATCGGACAGGGAAAGTAGCATTCAAGGAGGACAGTAAACCACAAAACACAGAAACAAACACGCAAACAGACAAACAAGAAGGCAAAAGCAATAATAAATGCAAACGACATCACAAACACAAAAAGGGTTGACAATAGGGCTACCGCCTTGCAGAATAGTGATACTTTATTAAAGGTTTGCGTCCACTTACCTGCTTTCTTCTTTTATCATGTTTTCTGTACAGTGCTTGTAATTTATCATATTTCCCCATTTGATTCTCCTACGGACTGTCTCAAGGGAATTGTAGTTAATTTGGAAGAATTTTGCCTAGTATATCTAACAATATTGTCTGCTTGATCAAAAACCAACGAAGGATACATCTGCGTGTCAAAAAGGTAAGAGTTATTTGAGTTTTTTTGCAGAAATAACTCAATTTGTCAGCTAAAAGAGCTTTTTCATTAAAGTATGGATGCAACCCATCTTTAGTCAAATGATCCACTGAAAAGTATGGTGAGTGGTCTATGAATTGTTTACCTAATATACTACACATATTCTCTACCTGTAAATTAAATTCATGAATAACTTCATTCAACTCTGCAATGTTTTCATGATCATCATAGCCCATTACTACTCCTCAATAACACACTGGAAACTACCAGTTGGACATGTGGATTTGTGTTTTCAATATCACAATATAATTTTCTCATTTTCTGCATACAAGAACCAATACTGTCACCACGGCTGATATTGTTTGTACCTACATGAATGATTATAGCCCTGGCATTAGGCAAACAATTGTTTCTAAGGAGAAGTGGAAAAATATCTTCAATGTAGGCCCCACTTTTGGAAACCACAGAAGTAATTTTTTCCACATAAGACTCTAAATGACTAAGTATAGAATCCCCAGTTAAAATGACACTCATCTTGAAAAAAGTATGAAATGCTATCGGATTGCTAAATATGATGGCCAAACAAATATTCTGGTACTAATAATAGTCACAGCAAGACAATGAATGAATGAATGGTGTTTTACGGCACGTCGACACATAAATAGGTCATATTGTGCGCAAAAAAAATACGAAAAATGAAGTAATAATTAAAAAATAATGTAAATATATGAAGATAAAACTATTTAAAAATAAGGGATGATCAGGTGTAATATAAACTATGTATGTAAATCAACAAATGCCCGTCAACGGGTATATAAACAAGTAAATATATATAAGAACACATTACAATGATTTAAATAGTCTGATCTCTTTCAGGAAATCTAAAAGAAGACTTAAATCTACAGTATCAAATAACTCTTTCATAGTATTAACATTGTAGTACCTTTGACGCATAGGATCAAAATCTACACATTCCAGTAAGATGTGTTTGACCGTTAACGGTGCAAAGCAGGGTATACATTCTGGTAATTGCTCACCTTGTAATAAATATGAATGAGTATAACGTGTATGCCCTATCCTGCACCGGGCTAGGACAACTTCCTCTCGACGAATGGGTCTACTAGAAGAACGCCATTCTCCGAGTAACGGTTTAATTGGTTGGAGTTTATTGTTAACTGACAAATCCCAAGCGGTTTGCCAAGAGTTACGAATATATGTGTTAATACAACTTTTAAAATCAGTATAAGGTAATTTGGTATTAGTTATATGTAAATATAATGCTGCCTTAGCAGCACTATCAGCTCTATCATTACCACGTATTCCTACATGGCTTGGAAGCCAGCAGAAAATAATAACATTATCAGTTATAAGAGAATTGTACTTTTCTAAAAGTTGAAACACAACTGGGTTATCATGTTTCATATTACCAAGTGCTTGAAGAGATGAAAGGGAATCAGAAAATATTACAAAATGGTCATCATCAGATTCCTGAATATAATTTAAGGCAAGTTCAATTGCCTTAAGTTCAGCTGAAAAGATAGAGGCCTTGTCAGGCAGGCGGCTCTTTATGCTGTGTTTGTGAACAACAGCTGCTGCAGCTACCTTATCTCCATCTTTAGAGCCATCTGTGTAGATATGTTGAAAGTTACTGTATTTCGATTTAATTTCATTAAATTTTCTTTGAAAGACAGTAGGGTCTGTGCTGGATTTGTTATTATTACAAAGATCAAAAATAATTGTTGGTGTTTTCATAAGTCCACGGTGGAATTTGTGGTACTTTGTACTTGGCAATCAAATTTAGGTCGATTTCAGTGTCTCTTAATTTTGGTTTAATACGAAGACCAAATGGTCGAATGGCCTTCGGTTTTCGATCAAAAAGAGGTTCACAACTAGGATTAAAAACATTATCGAAAGTTGGGTTTGAAGGGTTAGACTTTAATTTAATAGCGTATTGAAGAGCTAATTTGTCCCGTCTATGGGACAGTGATGGTTCATTAGCTTCAACATATATACTTTCGGCTGGTGATGTACGAAAGGCACCTAAGGCGAGTCGTAATCCTTGATTATGTATAGGGTCGAGCATCTGCAAGTACGACTTGCGAGTCGATCCATATACTATCGAGCCGTAGTCCAGCTTGGATCTGATAAGAGATCTGTAAAAAAAGTATGATAATGGACCTTTGGAAACGGCCGAGCACGACACATACGAAATATTGCAGTCTCGGTTTGATTGAGACTGTTCATGAGCGGTAGTGAAATATGCTAGCTACCGCTCACGCCCTCTAGCCCCGGGTTGAGCAGAACTCAATATTGATAAAATCAATAGTACACAATTTTAACCATCCCAAAGATGGCATGCATACGGCGGTGGACATGGAGTTATATGCTTCCCCATGTCGTACGGCGTATGGTCCCAGTATCTAATAAAATTAAATGCCCCGAAGAGCGAAATAAACATAATGGAATTTAGTTGGGAGCAGCGGTTATGAAGCCTGCGTATCACAAGTAACAGCCAAAAGACTAAATTAAAAAGCAGACAACATATCCTATAAGTGGTTTAACAATACCCAGAGCCTTTTATAGGCCGGAGTAGTGGAACCACCGAATCAAAAATTAGGTAAGAAAACAAAAGAAATTGAAAATGTACCACCGATAACTAAATGTAAGTATCGGGCTCAGCGATCTCCAAAGATCGAATGAATAACAGTACTGAGAGGACGCAAGAGGACTTTTCGATCTGCTCCCCAATTAGTGTTTGCAGCAACTTTAAGTAAGTTAAGAGCTTTAAGGCATTTGGCCTTCAAGTATTTAAGGTGTGGTATAAACGTTAATTTACGGTCGAAAATAAGACCAAGGAATTTTATCTCATCCACTACTGGTATTGGTGACCCATCCAGTGTTAGATGAGGGTCTTCATGATGTTTACGAAGTTGACA
The DNA here is from genome assembly GCA_037043455.1 of Cyrtodaria siliqua. Taxonomy (NCBI): domain Eukaryota; kingdom Metazoa; phylum Mollusca; class Bivalvia; order Adapedonta; family Hiatellidae; genus Cyrtodaria; species Cyrtodaria siliqua. The sequence continues at coordinate 60,142 of JAWPHD010007109.1, forward strand.
AAAGTGCATACAATTAGTTTTAGACTTCGAAAATTTAAAACCATTTTCATCAGACCAGGTCTGAAGTTTATTTAGACATTGTTGTAATTGTCTCTCGATAGTATTCATGTTTTTTGCACGATAACATATAACAAAGTCGTCAACGTATAGCGAAAATCCACACCTGGATTGATGCATTTTACTATACCGTTAATCTTTATATTAAAAAGTGTGACAGAGAGTATGCTGCCCTGTGGAACACCCATCTCCTGTTCACAGCAAGACAACTTATAGTGCCACGCGTTATATGAACTGCAATCGGATAGCTAAATCTGATGGTTAAACAAATATTCTGGTACTAATAATCATGATACATGTAATAGTCGCAGTAAGACAAGATACAGAAGTGATCCCTTATGTGCCAGGCGTTATCTGAAATGCTATAGGATAGCTAAATATAATGGTCAAACAAATACTCTGGTAACCAAGACAATACAGAAGTGAACCCTTATTTGCCACGCGTGTTATGCAATGCAATCGGATTGCGCAATATAATGGCCAAACAAGTACTCTGGTTCTAATAAAAGCGACAACAAGACAACAAACAGAAGTGATCCCTTATGTGCCATGTTTTTCACAGGACACATAAATTAACACAAATAACAAAACAACACAACAATGACCACACCATACACATGCATTACACAACGTATTTTTTTCTGAAAACAACAAGAATACAAATGCAATTTAACCTACACTTACTAAACGGGAAGTTTAATAAAATTTCTCATCTGTAAAGCACACATTTTATTTCCTCTAGCCTTATTATTGAAACACGTAGGGTACGATAAGACAAAAAAAACTAAATTCTTGAATAAAATCCAAACTTACATGTAATACATAATTGAAACAAGCAACCACTGTTCTTAAACTGGTCTGTATCCATTAAATAGTACATGCAGGGTGTGTTACAACCCTTACATTTTATTTCATGAAATCTAATGATATAATGGCTAAAATGGCTCTTATAAAAAGAGGGAAGTGGCATATATCCATTTTATGAATCTCATGAAAAATAAACAAATGCAGAATCGACAAAGAATATCTTTCTATTTGTCTATTCCCTTTCATATTATTTGCCTTTTTGTCTAAAGTGCTGTCCATCAGCTATTGACTGCACATCTAAGGCCTTGCAAGTTGATGTTATACACAATCTTTTATTGAGGATGCATACACATATCCACTTCTGTTATAAAATCAGAAGCACTTATGAGTTATGAACACACAAATCACTTTCAATCTGACAATAAAACATTAAATAGGCTATGCGACACAATTTCATTAAAAGAAACTTTAATAATCACCGTGGAGAAAATACGAAACTATTCGGTAATGCTATCACCACTCCCGAAAAGCAATAGTGGCCCTCCTTTCACTTACGGCAGTGTACATTATGAAGTTTCGTCAGTGAGGGTTATGATTTTGAAGTTGCCATCAATGCATTTTTCCATATAAGGTCATTTTGTAATCTTTTCTGATTCCCTTTCATCTCTTCAAGCACTGGGTAATATGAAACATGATAACCCAGTTGTGATTCAACTTTTAGAAAAGTACAATTCTCTTATAATTGATAATGTTATTATTTTCTGCTGGCTTCCAAGCCATGTAGGAATACGTGGTAATGATAGAGCTGATAATGCCTTGCCGCATTAGATTTACATATATCTAATACCAAATTCCCTTATACTGATTTTAAAAGTTGTATTAACACATATATTCGTAGCTCTTGGCAAACCGCTTGGGATTTGTCAGTTAACAATAAACTCCATTCAATAAACCGTTACTCGGAGAATGGCGTTCTTCTAGTAGACCCATTCGTCGAGAGGAAGTTTAGTTGTCCTAGCCCGGTGCAGAATAGGGCATACACGTCTCATTCATATTTATTACAAGGTGAGCAATTACCAGAATGTATACCCTGCTTTGCACCGTTAACGGTCAAACACATCTTATTGGAATGTGTAGACTTTGATCCTATGCGTCAAAGGTACTACAATGTTAATACTGTGAAAGAGTTATTTGATACTGTAGATTTTAGTCTTGTTTTAGATTTCCTAAAAGAGATCAGACTATATAAATCATTATAATGTGTTCTTATATATATTTACTTGTTTATATACCCGTTGACGGGCATTTGTTGATTTACATACATAGTTTATATTACACCTTATCATCCCTTATTTTTTAATAGTTTTATCTTTATATATTTACACTAATTTTTAAATAATACTTCATTTCTTCTTTTTTCATCATTTTTTGCGCACAATATGACCTATTTATGTGTCGACGTGCCGTAAAACAACATTCATATAAGGTCATGGCAACCTTGACCTCTGACCTATTGACCCCCCAACCAAAAAAACAGGGTTCCAATGTACCTAAACATTTCCATGAGTGTCGGTGATATGGTTTCCAACTCCATACCACAATATGTTTTTCAAACAAGCATAAAAATACATGGAATTTCTATAATTAATTCTTCCAAGCCCAGTAATCGACGTCATCAGCAGTTGCACGTTATGATCATCCGTAACAAAGATTTGTCTCGACTCGGTAAGTAAACATGCTTTTCAGCTCTAATTCTCAGTCCATAAATATATAACTATGCCTTAAGTATCGCAATCAATGGTAAAAATACTCGGTTAATATTCACTTCTGCTAATAGACTACTTAGCGAATTGAGAGCAAAATTAAAGAAAGTTATTTGAGCGAGATGATTCGCAGCGGAGTTTTTTTCATTTTTAACTTTCTTTGATTCTGTTCTCAATTCTACAACCATTGATTGCGATACTTTAGGCACAATTATATCTTTATGGACTGAGAATTAGAGCTGAAATGCGTGTGTTGACTTACCGAGTCGAGACTAATCGTCGTTACGGATGATCATTCCTTCATTTTTCATCAATTTGTGCGCACAATATGACCTATTTATGTGTCGACGTGCCGTAAAACACCATTCATTCATTCATTCATACAAAATATTACTTCTACAAAACAATTCAAAATTCAGTCAACAAACGCATGATAATGTTCAATATGAAAATTCTCAGAAGCAGTACTAGTTAAAGTGAATGTAGCAACACAACCAAACCGTCCCTATTATTGAGAATTCTGATAAACTTGAATAAGGGTGAAAGAATTATCAAAATCGGATGATAAACAAAAAAGATATTATCATTTAAAGTTTTATAGAAGCCACTATTTTGAGAGCTATGACATCACAGTTCTACAGGCGCGTATCCAGGCATACGCAGGTACGCCAATGCGTACAATTCGTCAGCAAAAGTGAAAAAATAAAAGTTCCAAAACTTCAAAATATGCAATAAAAACTGAAGGCTGAGGTGGGTATTGGCTAGTGTCAAACAAAATGCCATATTATCGCTGAAATATAGCTTGAGAACGCATCATTTGCCTCCTAATTTTCAAAATGCAAAAAATACCCAAACCCCCACCTGCAGGATGGGGAGACCCCCTACCACACCTACCCCCACTCGCAGCGTCGCTGCTCCGTTCGCAGCTACGCTTCTCATATCTGGCGTACATTTCAAAATGCTCCAGGTACGCCCCTGTTCTAATTGACCATATATGGGATATTTATAAATATGAAAATATACTGATTTATAGGGAAAACAATTACAACAACTGTATGAAAAATATGTATACTAAATAGCCATTATGCTTTATATGACAGTAAAGGATTTTGCATTCATTTGCAGTGATTTTCTTTGCTTTAAATGATATTGATCAATATTCCATATATGGTAATGTGGAACTATGATGTCATAGTTCTCAAAATGGCGGCTCCCATATCCGTTTTAGAACAACCCTCAAATGGATCCGATTTTGATAATTTGTTCACCATTTTTTCACGTTTTTCAGAACTCTCAATAACAGCGCTGTGTCGCTGTGTCGCTACATTCCCTTTAATTTTGAAAATAAAGTTGTCCAGATGAGTGACGGGGGTATTAAAATAGGCGAGCGTGACTACTCCAAAATGTAATAGTCATCAAACATGCAATCTCAGGGCTTTTCTTCAGAAATAGCTGAATAGGCCCGTCCCCTTCAATACTGAGGGGGGGGAAAGCTTCATTTTTGAGATAAAGGAGAAAAATAGAGCGATTTCACAGTGTACTAGGCAGAACTTGAACATTTGGGTGGGCAAATATGAAAAAAGGTACTGTTTAGATATATATTCTCTTTGAAAAAATTATGTTCAGGAATCTGATGATGACCATTTGTTATCTTTTCTGATTCCCTTTCATCTCTTCAAGCACTGGGTAATATGAAACATGATAACCCAGTTGTGCTTCAACTTTTAGAAAAGTACAATTCTCTTATAATTGATAATGTTATTAGTTTCTGCTGGCTTCCAAGCCATGTAGGAATACGTGGTAATGATAGAGCTGATATATCTAATACCAAATTACCTTATACTGATTTTAAAAGTTGTATTAACACATTTATTTGTAACTCTTGGCAAACCGCTTGGGATTTGTCAGTTAACAATAAACTCCATTCAATTAAACCGTTACTCGGAGAATGGCGTTCTTCTAGTAGACCCATTCGTCGATAGAAAGTTGTCCTAGCCCGGTGCAGGATAGGGCATACACGTTATACTCATTCACATTTATTACAAGCTGAGCAATTACCAGAATGTATACCCTGCTTTGCACCGTTAACGGTCAAACACATCTTATTGGAATGGTGTAGACTTTGATCCTATGCGTCAAAGGTACTACAATGTTAATACTATGAAAGAGTTATTTGATACTGTAGATTTTAGTCTTGTTTTAGATTTCCTAAAAGAGATCAGACTATATAAATCATTATAATGTGTTCTTATATATATTTACTTGTTTATATACCCGTTGACGGGCATTTGTTGATTTACATACATAGTTTATATTACACCTTATCATCCCTTATTTTTTAATAGTTTTATCTTTATATATTTACATTAACTTTTAATTAATACTTCATTTCTTCATTTTTCATTAATTTTTGCGCACAATATGACCTATCTATGTGTCGACGTGCCGTAAAACACCATTTACTCATTCATTAAAAAAATGTACCCCAAACATAACAATGTTGGTAAAGTAAGCGTGGGAAATGATATTTAGAGAAAAAAGAACATTTTAGAAAAACTGTCTTCTAGCTAAAGAGGGGAAAAAAGTAGGCTATTTTGCTAGGGCAAAGGGCCGAATATCAGTCCCACGTTTTACTTTATGAACGAAAAAAAGCCTGGACTGTACGTCGTTACATAATTGTGATTAATTGCTGTAACTAACTTTAAATTAAACAAAGAAAAAGTTTTGAAGTAATGAAATGCACACCAAACAGAATATAGCAGATTTCCTTAAAAACATACGCAAAAATATGTTTCCGACCCATGATTACATGTAGGTATGGGATTTCCTTTTCTTTTCCAACGACAGTAAACACCTTAAGAAATTAAAGAAAAATATACTGAAGATTACAAAAAAGAAGGGAAAGAAAAGAAAGATATAAATTAACACATGATCACACTTTTAATAATAATAAAAAAAAAAACATTTTGTTTGTTTAACAACCAGATGTGAAACAATAATAAAATGGGTCCCAGTATACAAGGAGTAATTAAAATGTTTTTGGTGGGGACACATATGACCGCAGGGTCACCATTTAAAGAACTTCGTAGACGACCACAAGCTGAAACTACATGCAATAATACGAGAGCGCTGTGTCTTCACCCTTCTTTGTGATTTCAGAGAAAATATGTTTCCTATATAATTCTATGTACTATAACATAACGTTAACGACATCATGGAAGTCAAGTGAATTCATGTTTTCTGAGGTAATGTGACGTTATAAGTTATGTGATAAATAAAATCTAACATTCGTTCTCATTATTTATTGAATTTATTAAACTCGTTAACAAAAATGATATAATGCTCGGCAAGAGCCTGACATTATATCATTCTTGTATTAAACTCGTTAGCAAAAATGATATAATGCTCGGCAAGAGCCTCGCATTATATCATTCTTGCCAACTCGTTTAATAAATTCAATAATGAATGAGCACTCATGTAAGATCCTCTGTATATAAAAAAAAGATCTAATATAAAATGTAGCCCTTTAATAGGTGATTTGACAATGTATTTCTTGCAGACTTGATTTTGACTTTTTAGTGCCTTATATAGCTTTTTTAGACCACCCTAATATCCAATCAACATTGCGTTTTTAATGAACCATGTTAGATATGGTTATATAGTTAACCAGATATTAAAGCAGAGTATTTGCTTAAATACCCAATTAAAAATGCAAAAAAACACCGAATTAAAATAAAAAGCATGGGTTCCAATAAAGTAATCAAAGTTGTCAAATAATAAAACAACCAATGCAAATTGAGCAATATATGGGTTGTTGAAGGGACACCCGGTCACCTTGTATAACGCCTATTGTAAAAGTTGATTTGTCCCTTCAACAACCCATATATTGCTCAATTTGCATTGGTTGATTGGTTATTAGGGTGGTCTAAAAAAAGCTATATAAACCTATAAGCCTCTGACGTCATCAGTTCTTGACACAGGAGAAATTGTTTGCTTGGGCCAGTAGAAAGTTGGACCCACTGGCCCATATTGAATGTTTGTGGCCCAAATTTGTTTGAATTGTAAAATAAAAAATAGACAAAGAAAGCATAAATTATCTTTTTATTCATCTATTTATTGTCTCAAATTCAGTTTAGTCCATCAGGCCCTCACTGCACATAGCCCTGAAAACCATAGTCTCGGTGCTATAGTCCTCGTCATCGGTGTAGATGTCGTCATCATCGTCGTCGCTGCATTCATCGTCTGTGTACTTGCTGAAGGCAGCAAGGAGGTTGTCTACTGTCGGCGTGGAAGACGAGGATGTGTCTGTGGCTGGCAATGGTTCTCGTTGCTGCAGGGCCTCGCTGATTGACTGAGTCAACTGCTCTGTTGCCGCCTCTTTTTCAACTTGAAAATCTCTCCTCTTGACATGGTCCATTGTCAGGGTCCTCGGCCTAGTGCCGCAACCATCAGTCCACAGTTGGATTGCAGGCATTGGGTCAAACCTGAAAAATTTGATAAATCTTGTCACTCTGAGCATGCATCATAACTATGAATCATTTGTAACAGTATGTTTGTTGAAACAGATAGTAATTAGTTGTATTTTGCTCACTCTTCAATTGATGTCGAGTAAAGCTTCACTGTCAGCTGAATCGACAAGGACTCCATTGGCAGTGCTGTCCTGTATGTCGTCATCGTTCCCTTCAGTTGACGGAACCCTCCCTCGCACTCCGATGAGGAACCTTGGTGAAACAAACCCTTATTTTATTTCAGGAGTGAATTATCAGAATATTGATAATACATTATTGAATACTAATACATGGCTTTTTTTCTTGTAATCTTTGTAGACAAGTATTATGCATATTATTTGTTTGAAAATTATCTGGAATGGACAGATTAAAGTCCATCACCGCCAGTATGTTGCCATATTGACTGGAAGAGCAGAGGCCATTGGCTTTCATCCAGGTCACTTGAGCACAATCCGAGTGATGAAAAAGTACATTAACACGTGATCAAAAAAGTAAATCACAATTTGGATAAAAAAATAGAAAGCTACTGAACATCTTGAACAATTTCTTTTCTTTGCGGTTTGTTTGGAAAAATCTGGCATCCTCGGTAACTTAGTGGATAAGACCGTAAGCTTTAGAGCTGCAGAACTCTGCTGTGTGGGTTCGATCACTGACCGAGGCATGTCAGATGGGAAACTATCCTTCATCACATCTCCCTCTGAGGTTGATGTCCCAAAATAACCCAACAAATGTGTAAGTTTTGTTTTATTGCAAAACTTGTGATAGAGGAATATTTTACTGAAGAATTTTACCATCATTTTCAATGATTATATCTGGTTGTGCCATGGGAACTGGCTTCAGGGTGGGCGGTTGTATTTCACCCTCCAGTGCCATGGAAAACAGCTCCATGGTAGGCTGTGGTAACAGCTCCATGGTAGGCTGTGGTATTTCGCCCTCTGCAGAATGGTTGGTTGTGATATTTGGCAGTGCTTGGTCAACTGACTACGTCAAATTCACCAGCGATGACTTGGCAAATTAATTCATTTATTTGTGGGTCAATTCCACATCTTCAAGCTGAAATTCTGTCGGCAAAGTGATAGCAAAATAGCCATAATCTTCTGAAAGAAGATCGTTCGTTCGTGCCATTTTGTCTTTTTTGACACTTCGCAGGTGAACAGACGAACTTTCTCGGAACGCGTATTATGAAATAAAAACAAATTCTCAAGTGTACCAGAAATAATAAAATTTAATTATTTTGTTCATTTACCGATTAAAATATTTATTATACATTTTTTCCCTGTCGTTTTGAGTTAAATATTACTTATTTACTCTGTGCATAATGTTACTATAAATACCATACATCGATCGCTATTTTTAGAGCAAGTTTGGGAATTACCAAAAGTTGTTCCTGGGTCACATGGTTAATTATGTGACGTGTTATCGAAAAATAACAACGCAAAAGATTCAATGACTAGCCAATAAAAACGCAGGAAAAGGGAATAATATTTACTGTTTGTAATTATTAGGAGTTAACATGTCATTACTTCGTAATAAGACCGATGTTATTTATAGTCATTACTGGTCTTTGGCCGTTGTTTACCAGTCAATGTTTTAGCTGAAGTAAATTTACCACACATGATTTACACCGAGTAATGATTAAAACTGGTCTTGGGCGGTAGTTATATTGCGTTGTTTTTACTGGTGAATGTTTTAACTGATGTAAAATGGATACACACTTCACTACATATGATTTAAATTTAGTAATGAACATAAATTGATGTGAGAGAATGTGATTGGTTAGCAATTAAAAACAGGTAAGACTTCACATGAAAATAGTATTTTTTTCTGTCTCTCCATTATGAATGTGAAACAGGCTTAACGGCTTATATTTCATTACCGCTCATGAACAGTCTCAATCAAACCGAGACTGCAATATTTCGTATGTGTCGTGCTCGGCCGTTTCCAAAGGTCCATTATCATACTCTTTTTTACTATATATTGCTATATGAATACAACGAACAATGATTATAAGCTTGCATACGATTAACCCTTCCTCTGCGTCAAGTTTATGGCAAACGGCTCACTTTAAATTGCCACAGGGTCATGCAAACAACTGGGCTTACTTTCTCTTACAAGAGCCACAGTATTAAAGGTATTGGATGCGATATGCAAACTATGGGTGTCAATTCAGATACGAATCAAACCATAATTTATAATGTGTCTTTCCTTAAAAGTTCGATTCCGTGAGCATATATATAACGCAGGCAATCCCAAAAAGTTACAGAATTACCTGTTCCAACTATTTCGTCAGTCAGATCATATTTTTAGTAACGTCACTGTTCAACATCTGGAATATATAATTTATGATAATGATGCAACCAAAAAATTTAAAATAAAAGGTAGACATATAACAGAACTAAAGTGGATGAAAAACGTGCAGACACCATTTCCACTGGGCCTTAATGATTATATTTATCAACAAAGAAATATTTCAAAGGAGCCTTATATTGACATTTTTGATATATTTTCCATTCGAAAGCGTAAATCTAGGTCTCATGGTTGTATAGGTAACATCAAACGGAAATCACGTATTACTGTGTCGGTCGCTGATTTACATACTGTTTTTAAACAGTCCGGAAAGCATTCGATGCTTTCTTGTCTCACCTCTCTATCCATTTCTTCACTTAAGCTGATTAACGAGGAAGCAAACACAATTTCCATTTTAACAGATCCTTTGTAAAACACTGCTTCCATAATTCAAAGCTATTCGCAGCATGTTCTCCGACCCCATATTGACAAAGAGTCTGATCACGTCAGACTTTTTCTAAAAATTCTTTATCTTAATAAGGTCATTGATTTTATTGATATACCGAGTATTTTTCGAGATAATCGTGTTTTTGATTCTGTTCCTAAATATTTCAAAATGTGTTGTAAGTGCAAAAAAAAAAATAGAAATATGATTTTCAACTACAACAAAATAGTGTCTGACCTAAGCGTGCCCTCAAAGGTTTGTTCTCTTGTTGCTCTGGCTTCTGCCAAGTCACTGAGTACTTTCTTTGTGGCTTTTAAGGTAGGTTATTGTTGTGTTTTTGTATTTATATATACACGAGTATCTTTGTGTTTTACTTATATCTATTAATGCTGCCTTGTTGGTTAGAGAATAGTTCATGGCGGGAATTTCTTTATTGACACTGTCCCGTTTTATTGGAATGATAGTAAGGTAAGTGTGAGGTTTGATTCAACCTAGCACCTGGTTTAAATCTCGAGCGGCCTTTTTGTGCCACTGACTGTTTCAAGGCGGTAGCCCTATTGTCAACCCTTTTTATGTTTGTGACGTTATATGCCTTTATTCTTTGTTAATATTGCCATTCATGTTTGTCCTTTTGCGTCTTTTGGGGTTTACTGTGTTCTGTGAAAGCTGCATTTCCTGTTCGACTTTTATACTTATTTTTAATAAATTACTTTTTAGTAAGATAATGGTGTAAAACATGGTGTATTTATCTTTCATAAGACATCTCTTATATTTTTAGGGCTGGCGTGGCGCAGTCGGTAGCGCGGCGGATTTGTAACCGGAAGCCCCGGGTTCAATCCTCCGTGGTGCCACCGAGTTCCGTCGGTGTGTTCTTGGGCAAGACACTTTTCCTTAGCCCCGTCCGTCGGATGGGGACGTACACCGGGCGGTCCCGTGTATCGGTCTATCCTCCGAGCACGTTAAAGAACCATAGGAATCTATTCGATAATAAGAGTAGGGCAGGTTCCCGGATTCCTATGTATCCTTCCCCTTTCTCTGAGACGGCTCTAAATAACCTGTACTGTGTTGATGAGCCGTTAAACAACATTCAATTCTCTTATATTTTTAAAATAATTTACGGAATAATCAAAGAACGATTCAATTTAGTTGAAACAGTTTGATTAGCAATAACCAAAGGTAACATGTACATTTCATACGAAACTGAAGAACATCTATCATGATTTTCATATATACGCCTCTAGTCGTTTTAACTTTGTTCCCGAGTAACACGCATCTCAGATATGAAAACGCCAAACACATGTATATAGTTTATAAATAAAGCGAACAACTTTCTCATTCATTAAACCTTGTTCAAACACTACACTATATCTTTACGAAAAGTTTGTATTGACACTTCTTTATTCCCTAAAACACATACGCGCGTAATTATGTTTGTATTTGTTTCAGTTGTTAGATCTAGAAAACACTGATCGTGCGTTATTGATTTAATATCTCATAATTTTGATATCTACACCTCCTTAACGGCTTTTCAATATAATCCGTTTTCACGGTTTAATTATCCGTTATTGTTAAACATATTGATATAATGTTTCGCCTACATATGTCGGTGACTCATACGTGGTTTAATATTAAGTAGACCGATTGTTTTACAAACTCAAACAAGCTGTTCTATTTATAAAACTGAAAAACTACCATGGCCAATCGCTGTGGGTTAGACCCTATAGTTAGACTAAATTCTCACAATCAAAAACATCATAATTATCCATAATGATCGGCGTGTGCGATTTATGCAACTATTATTAAATGTAGTTTAAACAGAAATTTAAAAGTACATTTTTTTCAAATACGATTTTCACATGACCTGAACTTCTAAAGAGTTTCTTAAATGTGAATTGTTAAAACATAAAGCTGTATTGTATTGGAAAATAAGTAATAGCACACGTGTTTGTGTTGGAGGCATATTTTGCGTAATAAATATAATACATGTCAAGGGTGAGTATGTATGTCAATCTCTCCCACATGTATGTGTATGCAAGGAACGACAACTCTGGGTAGAGATTGTGTGTGTGTGTGTGTGTGTATTGATGGATGGATAAGATGGCATGGGATTGCTGGGTGATCATGAATGGAGGGAGGGAGGGAGGGACGGATTTATGGAGGGAGGGAGTTAAGATTGATGTATATATGTATGGATGGATGTATGATATGGATGGAGGGATAGATGGATGGATGGATGGATGGGATGGATGGAGGGAGGGAGTTAAGATGGATGTGTGGATGGATGGATTTATGATATGGGTGAAGGGATGGATGGATGGAGGGAGGGAGTTATTAGATGAATAGAGGGAGGGAGGAGGGATTTATGAAAGAAGGGAGTTAAGATGGATGGAAGAAGGGAGGGAGGGAGTTAAGATGGATGGATGGATGGATGAATGAGATGGGATGGGGGAGGGAGGGAGGCAAGTATGGACTTGCATGGAGGGAGGGATGGATGGCGTTGAACAATTGTTAAGTCATATCACGACATTGTCTCCTTGTAGCTGTATGATCTATGCTCAGCTTTATAGTACTGTCGCACCGTAGACACATGACATGATACCCCACCCATTCACACTATACTGAAACAGGGCCGACCAGTACTAGAGAGCATCCTTCATTTGCAGAACGAGTGTTTTGTTTGTTTGTTTGTTTGTTTGTCCCGATATCTATATATGAATCGACACTTCATCACTTACAAACGAACAAACATTTTACAAAAAAAAGAATGAACAACTAGTGTGTAGAAGGTTATGTTTTTGACATATGTCAAGCAATTTTAATGTCTATTGAAACAATGGGTCGTGGTTTAGTTCAATAGATTAACAAATAGAATTTAAAAAAAAATATAATGCAGCTCTCATTTTACAAATGGTTTTAATCTACATGTAAAAACTGTTGTTTAGTTATTCTAGTTACACTTTTATTATAATAATCTCACTGGAGACGATCTGGAAACAGTATGTGGTTCAGTCAAAACACGAATAAAATCAGTCTTTATTAGTTTATTAGCATAGCTACCTGTTAGTCCAAAGTGCCTGGGCCTGCACATAATTTTCACAAGCATGGTTGAAAAGTATCATATACTCTGATACTGCTGCTTCTTTTATAGATTTGCATTTCTCAGTTTAATAAACAAAATTTATAATAAGAGAGATGATTTTATTTCAAGATCTTTCACTTGATTTTAATTTCTCAGACGCGGATGTTCCCAGAGAAACATCTTAAGGGGTATTTGTTTCTCATCTGTCTAATTATGCTTCTTTTCTCGTTTGTATGTGTCTTTTGCTTCCAAAGAACCCCCTTTACAGTATTTATTTGTTTTCCTATAGCTTGTACACGTTTTGAGGACTTTTATAAGTGTAACCTTTGTATACCTAAAATCTTACTCGACAACGGCTACCGTTACAATAAAACTTCTTTGCCAAATAGTATTATATAGTTTAACCAAAAATCTGCCTTTAAAATATAAACGTAATTAAGAATGCTTAAGCGACAAGGATTATACTGACGTTTGTGGTGACGAGAAGTTTACAAACTTCGTCGACCTGATGTGCAAATAAAAAAGATGTCCTTTTGTAATTAGCCATATGGACTAGACCTATTTCTACAGAAAGTTGTAACAACACATATATTCGTAACTCTTGGCAAGCCGCTTGGGACTTGTCGGTGAACAATACACTCCATTCCATTAAACCGTTACTCGGAGAATGGCGTCCTTCTAGTAGACCCATTCGTCGAGAGGAAGTTGTCCTAGCCAGGGTCAGGATAGGGCATACACGCTATACTCATTCATATTTATTACACCGTTAACGGTCAAACATATCTTGTTGGAATGTGTAGACTTTGATCCTATGCGACAAAGATACTACACAGTTATTACTTTGAAAGAGTTATTTGATACTATAGATTTTAGTCTTGTTTTAAATTTCCTTAAAGAAATCGGACTTTATAAATCAATATAATATTTTCCTATATATATTTACTTGTTTACAAGCCTGTTGGCGGGCATTTGTTGATTTACATATATACATAGTTTATATTGCTACCATTTCATCCCTTATTTGTAGATAGTTTTATCTTTATACGTTTACAATATTTTTAATTACTCCTTCATTCCTTCATGATTCATCGGTTTTTGCGAACAATATGACCTATTTATGTGTCGACGTATCGTATCATTCATTAGCTCGCATTAAAGGCTAGAATCAATTTTTAGTAAAAGTGGTATCTTGGTGTTTTTATATTAAATTCGGTATGCTGAGTTCGATTATGGCGGATACCAAGCTGAATTTTGACAGGAAAGGCAAATTTTGGGACATTTCTTTGTTTTTTGATAATTTAACTGGGAATTTTTGGAATATTTTTTTTAAATAAACGTTTTAAACCAGTTATCAATTTTCTCTACATATTTTGAATTCATATACATTGACTTATCATAGGAATAATATTTCAAGCTGAATTTTAACAGGAAATGCTATTTTTGGGACATTTTATCATCTTTTGATATTTATACTTGGCATTTTTGGAATACTTTTTTTTAAACTAAACATTTTACATCAGTTATCAAAGTTCTCCACGTATGTTGAGTTCATATACATTGTCTTATCATAGGAATAATATTTCTGGCTGAATTTAGACAGGAAAGGCAATTTTGGGAACATTTCATTGTTTTTTTTTATACTTTTACTGAGAATATTTGGAATATTTTTTTAAAAGAAACATGTTACATCAGTTTTCAATTTTCTCCACATATTTTGACTTCATATGAATTGTTTTCTTATATGAAAAATATTCCAAGCTGAATTTTGACAGGAAGGCACTATTTTGGACATTTCATTGTTTTTTGATAATGTTATTGGGAATTTTTGAAATATGTTTTTTAAATACACATGTTACATTAATTTACTAATTGTCTCTAAATGTTTTGACTCCATATATATTGGTTTGTTATAGAATACTATTGCAAGCTGAATGTGATAGGAATGGCAACATTTTGGACATAGCATAGTTGTTTTGATAATTTTACTGGGATTTATTTTAAATATATTAAACTTTTTTGTTTTGTTTAGGTACATCAATTATCAATTTTGACTTAAAATAAATTCGCTTTTCACGGAAATATTATTCCTTTTTTTTACCCAAAGTGGATTTTTTTTTTTTTTTTTTTTTTTTTTTTTGAATGCTTACTAAAACAATATGGTTCACATTGTTTATCGTTTAATATTCGACTTGTAATGCCGATTCTTATGGATGGCGGGAGCTATACAGTACTGGTTCTAGCTTGCATGCACACATTGCTCTGGATTAGCGGCATTTTAGCGAGGGATCCTACAGTGTTGTTTTTTATATGTACAATACATATACATAGTTGCAGATAAAGAGCTTAACGACATAAATGTATGCTGCAGACCATTGCCACTATATGTCCATCCTATGTCCACTGGCACTGGTAGCTCTGTTTTAGCACAGTCAGTCTGTTTCCGTATAATGGTGTGATAATGAACCTCTAACAAGTGAAATAAAGGCTACATATTACGTCTGTTGGACGTTATAGTTTCTGCAGACACATTTCTCTGCAGTCATGATGGTGTTTTCTGTAAAGTCTCCTAAGTCATTAAGTAGGTTATGGTTCTCTTGAAATACTGTCCTTTCCTGTCAAATTTCAGCTTGGTATCCACCATAATCTAAATGGGCCCAGTCTAAAACCTACACATATGTGAGCATTCCTGTTTTTCTTTTGTTCCTTTTGTGGTGTCTGCTTGGTGTGGTTTGCAAAGGAAGTGGTGCTGCATTCTGCTAACGCATACATGGCAAAAGGCCATCTCTGATCCCATTGGTATGTTGTTGAATACGGCTTTAGTTGGAATATAGCGCTTTTTCTTCGACTTTCCTTTCATAAGCCACCGTTGTTGACGCGGTACATGCTGGAAATGATAAACTAGTAGCAGGAAAAAGTACTTTACCGGCGTTGAAGGTCGCACACCTCTATTATCTCCCTTGAAAGCTCACGGACCTAGAGACAAAAGGAAAACAGAAAATAATTCTAATTTTTTCTCTATTTTAGGCAATTTTTAATTTGACAAAGAGGTTTTTCTTTGCTTCAGCATACATCTGCAGTGTAAAAGACTGATGATACAGAAAATCCCACGTTGATATGAAGTTGCATTCAAAATTCATAAGCATTTAACCGAAGCACCACAAAGTCAGCTAGATAGTGTATGAATTTGGTATTTTTCATAGAGGTTGCATAAATATGAGCGAGGAAAAAAAGCAACCTGGCTAATGTTTGCTGCATTTTTTTGTTTTATTTAACAGATCTTAGCAGTCCTGAAGATATTAAATCAACAACAAGGTCTGCTGGGACGTTTTGAAGGTCATGTGTTGGAAACAGCTATACAGTAACCCTATGTGAAATTAATTGTGGTGTGAGACCTGAAGAGCATACATCTTCATAACGTGTATCAGCTTCCTCATTTGATGATCGCAGAAAAGTGAAATCACTTGTACTGAGTGATGGTCCTGTTTAAAATGTGTCTGTGAGGTCATCAGCTGTAACAATTTCCTTATTGTCTATCACTTGAAAAATCAATTTCTCATACCAAAACGGTACAAGATCTGCCTCGATCGATCAAAGCAACTTTCTGGCTCTGCTGTTTGCTCCACCTATGAGCTTAAAAAACGGTGATCATAGTACAACAAGTAAGTTAGCCTTTATTTTCACTGGTTACGGGACTGGTGCACTATCAATATTGGAAACACGGTGACCGTGCTATAGCATACCTACGTGTGCCAGTGAAAATGGAATGAACGTGTAATGACAATAGTCTTAAGCCAATCATGATGTATTCAAGCCCTATACCTGCAACTAGCTATACTGAACTTATTTCTTGCAAAAAAAAGAAAAGCATTGTAAGACCCTTCGCTGAAGATGGCTCAAATACAATTATCCAATTAAAAAATCACGGCAATGTTTGCTTTCAAGCAGCATGATGGGCTTGTAAATATGAACAAAAAGAGGCACTTAATTCCTACGTAAGTATGAAACAGGTTCAGTCATTATGTATAAAAACTAAGGATAAGTAATGTTGACTACATATTCATACTACATTCCATACATTCCCAGTTAATTTATAGAAAAAAATGCCTTTCCTGTCAAAATTCAGCTTGAAATATTATTCCTATGATGAGTCAATGTATATGAAGTCAAAATATGTAGAGACCATTGATAACTGCTGTAAAAAGTTTATTTTAATTGTTTTTTCCCAAAAACTCGCAGTCAAATTATCAAAAAAGAATGGAATGTCGCAAAAATTGCTTTTCCTGTCAAAATTCAGCTATAAATATCATTCCTGCGATAAGTCAATGTATATGAAGTCAAAATAAGTAGAGATTTGTTTGTTTGTTTGTTTGTTTGTTTGTTTGTATTGTGTTTTACGTCATTTTCAAATATGTAAGGTTATATATGACGGTCGATTTTTGAGGAAGAATCGACACTTCCTAATTTACAAGTCGAGCTCCCCAGTGGGATTCGAACCCGCAGCGGTGAGAGGCGAAGGTTTACAACGCAACGCCGTTAACCATTAGGCCACGGAGACGCTAACATAAGTAGAGAAAATTGATAAATCATTTAAAAATGTTTATTTTATAAACATATTCCAAAAATTCCCAGTAAAATTATCACAAAACAATGAAATGTCCCCAAAATAGCATTTCCTGTCAAAATTCAGCTTGAAATAGTATTCCTATGATAAGTAAATGTATATGAAGTCAAAATATGTAGAGAAAATGGATGACTGGTGTAAAATGTTTGTTTTAAAAAAAGATTCCAAAAATATTTAAAAAATTCCGAGTAAAATCATCAGAAGATGATAAAATATCCCAAAAATTGCATTTCCCGTTAACATTCAGCTTGAAATAATATTCCTATGAAAAGTCAATGTATATGAAGTCAAAATATGTAGAGAAAATTGAGAACATGTGTAAAAAAAAATAATTAAAAAAAGATTCCAAATATTTCCAGTAAATTTATCAAAAAACAATGGAAAGTCCCAATAATTGCCTTTCCTGTCAAATTTCAGCTTGGTATCAACCATAATCTAAATGAGGTATCTCTAATACCTACACATATGTGAGCATTCCTGTTTTTCCTTTTGCTTCCTTTTGTTGTATTTTGCTGTGTTCGACAGCGAACTATATAGTTTAGATTATAATTATCAGTATTATTAATTGTATTATTATTAGTAATACAATAATTAAGATACAACTTTTTTCAGATACAAACATGTCACGTCTTCTGTATGACGTAATGGATAGAATTGGAGCTTCAGAAGAGATGAGGAAATTACATCAAACAGCTGGAATTACAAAGACGATCAGTCATACAATGCTACATTATTTAAGTAATAATTCAAAATCTCGTTTTATATTCGGTAGTTATTGCGAAGGAACAACAACGCCAGGACTTCAATCAGACATTGATATATTACACTGTGACGATAGTGTTCCTGTGATCGAGGATATCCGCGACGCGCCCACTGGTGTATCACTCCTGATAGTTCGTGACCGTCATACTCGTCCTGGATATGTAAAACTTCAGGAAGTATATAATGGTATACCGCTTACAAAGACTAATAGTGGCAGAGATAAACTCAAAAATAGTCGGTATGATAATGCCAAAAGAATGGTAAGAAAACATGTATTCTCCGGGCTTGAATTCATTCAGACACGTAATGGGCCAGCAGAGACAGATGACCATCCAGTCATGTCAACAGACTATGTCGCCGCCTACCAATGTAAAACCATACCGATGTTTGCTAGGGAATGGATTTATCGTCGTCGATTTTACGATTGGCCATCAACTTACCTCATCGACAAAATGAGTAAAATGGGATGTTTCTTTGTAGGCGTAGGACATCCCTCAAGCGACGAATACGAAGTAGAATGGAGGCTTTCATTATCGCTTCAGGACAGAGAAATCATGTTTAATTTTAATCCTGTACAACATAAGTGTTACATTCTTCTAAAAATGATAAAGAAGGATTTCATTGAGACTCATGCAAAGAAGTGCATCAGTTCTTACCATTGTAAGACATGTATGTTCTACGTGATAGAGAATACGAGAAAGGAGATGTGGACACCTGATAACTTATTTAAGTGCGTGATGTTATGCCTGGGTGTTTTACTGAAATGGGTGTTTGATGGAAAATGTCCAAATTATTTTACAAAAGAAGAAAACATGTTCAACAAGGGAAAACATATTCATCACAAAGAGGTGCTGTTATTTTTGTTCAGCACCTTAATATTCAATGGGGATCAGTGTTTATTTCGACTTACGTGTGATGATATCGGATATTTAATGAATGAGAGAAAGGAACAAACTATTAATGCCACAGAGTGTATTGCTATTGAACACAAATTTAAATTAAAAATCCGTATTATCATGGACGAATTGTATTTTCGAACTAAAATTAACGCATTGCTTCCAAATAACAGGTCGGCTATGCTTAACTTGAAACTGTTATCAATACTTAATAAAGAAACTATTATCAAAACACCAACGAATAGAAGAAACCAAATCGAAGATCTTACGAAAGAACGTGTGTCCTTCTTGATCTCTTGTGTACATTCACGATTTGCAGCGCTAGCTATCAATGTGTGTGCTACACAAGTAAATCATTGTCAAGAACTTATAATACATCAGTACCCTTTCCGACAATGTGGAAACGGTGACCTAACGTCATCAAGACTAGAACAAGCCTCTAAATTGTACATAGATGGTCAATATGAAACGTGTGCAGGTATTCTTGAAAAATAGAGCATGATATACACCCCTATGTTCTTTCATTGTGCAATTGTTATAAAAAGAATGTTCTGGACTTCGATGAATTTTACGTTCGTTCACGTAATAAATTTCACTCAGAAAGTGTCTCGCAGATAATGTCAAACGCAGCAACATGCGTTATGTTTCTTCCAATCGACAAGTCAAATACTCCAACTCCCCTTCATTACGAGATGTACCGGGCTGTGGACATAACTGCAGAAAATAATAACGACTTGATACCCGACTGGTTTAAATGGGCAGTTATTGACGGCAAAATATATCTCTACCTTTTGAGGTATATCGTCTATGCCAAACTAAATAATCATATACAAAATCCAGTCGCTATTGCTCAACTAAAGTGGGTAATAGAGAACGACCTAAATTTAGGACATCGCGAAACAGCCTATAACCTACTAGGATGGATGTATGTGCATGAAAATTGTGTACAGGAAGGTTTTGAGTGTTTTATGAAATCTTGGCATATACGTCCGCACTACAACGCAGCAAAATGGCATCTTTGGGCATTAGTATCCAACTTGCTTGGAAACTCGTTGAATGCTAAGCCACAGAAACAATGACGTTAGAATCGTGTATTTCTCCCTATTGATAGGTAGTCGACCTTTGGCTTTATTTGTATAGTTTCACACAATTATCATAAATCTTATTCTGATGTAAACTGCAGTATGCATTTTGCATTCTTTGAAAATCATTATGAGAAAACTGATTCAAAACAGTAAATGACTAACAGATTGAAGAGAATATATACATGCACCCTAGGTGTTAGAGATCAGCATCGACATAGCTGAACATTTTCAGGTTGTGTATAAGGCCAATCGAAAAAACATCTTAGTTCCCCAACCTGACCTATTTTTTCCAAACCCAGATCTACCCCTTCCATTTGCCTTAAAGCTCTTAACTTACTTAAAGTTGTTGCAAACACTAATTGGGGAGCAGATCGAAAAGTCCTCTTGCGACTTTACAGATCTCTTATCAGATCCAAGCTGGACTACGGCTCAATAGTATATGGATCGACTCGCAAGTCGTACTTGCAGATGCTCGACCCTATACATAATCAAGGATTACGACTCGCCTTAGGTGCCTTTCGTACATCACCAGCCGAAAGTCTATATGTTGAAGCCAATGAACCATCACTGTCTCACAGACGAGACAAATTAGCTCTTCAATACGCCATTAAATTAAAGTCTAACCCTTCAAACCCAACTTTCGATAATGTTTTTAATCCTAGTTGTGAACCTCTTTTTGATCGAAAACCGAAGGCCATTCGACCATTTGGTCTTCGTATTAAACCAAAATTAAGAGACACTGAAATCGACCTAAATTTGATTGCCAAGTACAAAGTACCACAAATTCCACCGTGGACTTTGGAAACTCCAACAATTATTTTTGATCTTTGTAATAATAACAAATCCAGTACAGACCCTACTGTCTTTCAAAGCAAATTTAATGAAATTAAATCGAAATACAGTAACTTTCAGCATATCTACACAGATGGCTCTAAAGATGGAGATAAGGTAGCTGCAGCAGCTGTTGTTCACAAACACAGCATAAAGAGCCGCCTGCCTGATAAGGCCTCTATCTTTTCAGCTGAACTTAAGGCAATTGAACTTGCCTTAAATCATATTCAGGAATCTGATGATGACCATTTTGTAATATTTTCTGATTCCCTTTCATCTCTTCAAGCACTGGGTAATATGAAACATGATAACCCAGTTGTGCTTCAACTTTTAGAAAAGTACAATTCTCTTATAATTGATAATGTTATTATTTTCTGCTGGCTTCCAAGCCATGTAGGAATACGTGGTAATGATAGAGCTGATAGTGCTGCTAAAGCAGCATTAGATTTACATGTAACTAATACCAAATTACCTTATACTGATTTTAAAAGTTGTATTAACACATATATTCGTAACTCTTGGCAAGCCGCTTGGGATTTGTCAGTTAACAATAAACTACATCCATTTAAACCGTTACTCGGAGAATGGCGTTCTTCTAGTAGACCCATTCGTCGAGAGGAAGTTGTCCTAGCCCGGTGCAGGATAGGGCATACACGTTATACTCATTCATATTTATTACAAGGTGAGCAATTACCAGAATGTATACCCTGCTTTGCACCGTTAACGGTCAAACACATATTATTGGAATGTGTAGACTTTGATCCTATGCGTCAAAGGTACTACAATGTTAATACTATGAAAGAGTTATTTGATACTGTAGATTTTAGTCTTGTTTTAGATTTCCTGAAAGAGATCAGACTATATAAATCATTGCAATGTGTTCTTATATATATTTACTTGTTTATATACCCGCTGCCGGGCATTTATTGATTTGCATACATAGTTTATATTACACCTTATCATCCCTTCTTTTTATTTTAATAGTTTTATCTTTATATATTTACTTTGGTTTTTAATTAATACTTCATTTTTTATAAAATTTTTTGCTCACAATGTGACCTGTTTGTGTGTCGACGTGCCGTAAAACACCATTCATTCATTCATTCATTGTAAAGGGAATATTATTATTTTCTTTATCTATGCTTATTCATTTGAAAAAAAACAGAATAAAAGACCCGCAATACATGGCTATCAGAAAATAGTTAATTTGTTCCTTTACACATATGTGAATTTAATTACAGGGAAGAACACAGTATTAATGCAAACATACTATATATGTTACCTTATGTATAATGAAGACAGAGGTATGTTTCTTACACTCTACACTACCACCCTTTGCACTCTATCATTATGTGAACTTTCTATCCAGTCCCATGAGTGGTTTTGAATTGAAAATACTTCTGTGTTGAATAAAGACATAGTTATAGTTAAAGTCATAATTGCGGAATCATTCGCCATTTTTTCCATATAGAATGGCATTTACTTTGTAGCGTAATCCTCGGTTAATAATATGTTCTTAACAGAACTCGTCGAAATTATTATAAAATATTATAATTATAAAAAACACCTACAATTTGGAATAATCGGAAATCTTTCGTTCATAAGATAACTTTCGTCGCTTATTTTGTATTAAATAAGGGCAGTCGGATGTTGCTCAGAGAACATTCACTTCTACGTTGGATTATTAAAGGTACAACCAAACCATCTTTACTATTGAGAGGTTTGAAAAACTTGAATAAGGTTGAAAGAATTATCAAAATCGGATGATAAAGACAGAAGATATGATCATTTGAAGATTCTATTGAAACGGATATGGAAGCCGCCATTTTGAGAGCGATGACATCGCAGTTCTAAATGACCATATATGGTATATTTATAAATATGAAAATTTACTGATTTATAGAGAAAACATGACAGCAACTGTATGAAAAAATATGTATACTTAATGACAATAATACTTATATGACCATTAAAGGATTTTACATTCATCTGCAGTGATTTTCTTTCCTTTATATAATATTTATCAATATTCCATATATGGTAATTTTTTAACTATGACATCATAGTTCTAAAAATGGCGGCTCGCCTACCAATTTAGAACCTTCAAATGGCCATATATTTTTTGTCTATCCTCCGATTTGAATATTTTTTTCACCTTTTGTCAAGTTTTTCAGAACTCTCACTAACAGCTCGTTTGGCTGTGTCGCTACATTTCCTTTAACAATTTCAAAATTGAATTCCTTTCTCTTGTGATATATATATATATAATGGATATATATTCAATTTGTATAAGAGTTGAGTATGTATGAAGCCTGTTGACATAATTGTTGATGGAATAATACATTTACAGTATTAACACTGCGTTATTATTATTATGTTGTATGCTGTCATACTCCATGTACTGGTACATTTTATTCGCCGGAATGCCATCGTGCTACTGTTGCCCCTGTGAGTACCATATTGTCTAGGGAATACCCTTTTACGAGATTATCTTATTAACACAAATAATGATAAGCGGAACCAATGAAACAAGCTTCCAAAAAAGCTCTGCCCAACTACAAGCTTCCAAAAAAACTCTGCCCAACTGGTATTTGAACCCATGAACCAAGGTTTATTATGAGAAAACAAAATGGCCATGAATCGCTCACCTGATGATCTTCGCAAAAATGAATAAAAGGTCAAACAAGCCTATACTTTAATAGCAGAATTAGATCACGCAGTCGATGGCTTGCCTTGCTTATTAACATTGCAGTTGTTGTTTGTTTTAATGCTTGTTTTTGGTTGACTGTATTCTGTAAAAGCTACATTTCTGGTTCGGTTATAGGGTGTGATCTCAAAAAAAGAGTATGATAATGGACCTTTGGAAACGGCCGAGCACGACACATACGAAATATTGCAGTCTCGGTTTGATTGAGAATGTTCATGAGCGGTAGTGAAATATGCTAGCTACCGCTCACGCCCTCTAGCCCCGGGTTGAGCAGAACTCAATATTCATAAAATCAACAGCACAAAATTTTAACCATCCCGATGATGGCATGCATATGGCGGTGGACATGGAGGATCTCCATGTCGTACGGCGTATAGCCCTTTCTCAAATTATATGCATGCTAGAGATTCCATTCCCAAAACGAGGCTAAGTGAGCATAACAACAGCTGGTTGTTGCCCCAAGCAATGGCTGCTAACATGGACTCTACTAAGAAACGGAAGTCTTCCCAGCATTGTTGTGTACCTAACTGTACATCAGATTCAAGATATGATAAAAGTTTACATTTTCATAAAATCCCGAAGGATCAGGTCCTGAGAAAACAGTGGATAATCAAAATAAGAAGAGACGAAGGACCATTATTCACAGTAAGTTTATACATGTACCCTTTGTTTACATGCACATATGTATAAACTTATATATGCAGTTCATGCCTTTCACTGAATATCCCATAGAAAATTAACACACATTGCACAAAAACTTTTTATTCCTGCATACTACACCATGTGCTAATTGACTATTTACACTGTTTCACAATTACAAATATACAGCAGCATCATATAGTGTCTTTACCGTATGCTCTGAAATAAACCTGAGAAGTGTGGGCTATAAAAGACCGTTCCCATGTTTGATCTATCAGTTACCCACCAAGAATAAATGTTTTCTTTTTCTCCAGATAAACCAAGACACTGTAGTGTGCTCAAAACACTTTAAAGTGGAAGACTACAAGACGTGGACCCCAGTCCGAAAACTTCTGAAAACAGATACGGTGCCTTCGGTCTTTGACTGGAGCAGCCAGAAAACCCCAAGGAGAACTTTGAAGAGAAAAATACTTGCCAGTCGTGATGAATTAACAGAAAGGTATCATATATATATATTTTTCAATATATAATTTAATGCAAATAAAAAACAAAAACGTTTCTATGCTATAATAGAACAGTTAAAAAAGTAATTTTCTGAGACGGAAACAAAACATCACTGGAACAACACCAAATTCTGGAAGACTGCATGTTCTTAAAAATGATGAGAGAAAAAAAATGCTATTGCAAAGAAACAGTCTTGAACAGCTTGTTTAAAATAAAATAGAAAAATGAAACTTGCAGATAATTTAAAAGTTTTTTTTTTTTGCAGTATCTGTGAAACTGACCATGAAGATGAGATTGTACCGGATCTAGTACCTGAGAGACAGGCACCAGAAAACAACATCCCTGATGAACTGGTCATAAAAAAAAAAGAATAGAACTGTTAGAAGACCAAGTGAGGCAGACAACTGAAGAGTGCGAACGTTTGCAGAAACAATTACAAGTAGAGAGATTTGGATTAAACAGATTTGCTAATGACAACAACCTTATTTTATTCTACACTGGATTTTCTTCATATTTAACTTTTGTTGCATTTTTTACATGCATTCAGCCAACGGCACAAAACATGCAGAGCGCCTACTACCAAGGTAGTGAAACAATTAGTTTGGCTGGAAGGAAAAGGGGTATGCTCTTAATTGATGAGTTCTTTATGTTTTTGTGCCGTTTAAGAGCAGGACTTCTTGAACAAGATTTAGGTGTACGTTTTAATTGTTCTGTGGCAACTGTCAGTCGGAAAATAGTGACATGGGCAAACTTTTTATACTTTGTCCTAGGATCTATTCCTACTTGGCTGCCAAAGCAGTCTATTCAACGATTAATACCAGACTGTTTTAAGAATATATATCCAAATACGAGAGTGATCATTGATTGTACTGAAATAAGAACACAACATCCATCTTCTCTGGTATTGAATTCTCAGTCGTACTCAAGCTACAAAGGAGCAAATACATTCAAATGCCTGCTTGGGATCGCCCCTCATGGAGCAGTAACTTTTGTGTCGTCTTCTCTGTATACAGGGTGTGTCAGATATTGAAATAACAAGATTATCTGGCCTGTTGGATCTAATTGAACAAGGGGATGATATAATGGCAGACAATGGTTTTCTATTAAAAAAAGGTTTTGGCTGAAAAGGGGGCAACATTAAACATTCCAGATTTTCTTAGTAAAAAGCAACAGTTTAATGTGAGTGAAATAGAAAACACTGAACAAATTGCAAAATTAAGAATTCACATTGAAAGAATGAATCGACGTATAAAAGAGAACCATCTGTTTGACTCTGAGATTCCCCTTTCACTCTCTGGTTCAATAAACCAGTTATGGACAGTTGCATGTCTGCTTGCTAATTTCAAGGGACCACTAGTCCAAGCCTGGTCCGTTAGAGAATTTGATTAAACATGTTCAGTTGTTGTTTTTTTCTTCACAGAAAGTGGCTAAAGTAAAACTGATCAACTTTGTCTTTTACTTCGTTCCATATGTCTTGGTTGAAGTAAATTGTTTCTAAGTGGTAGTCATTGTGGCACCAAACATACAAATCGCACCATGTCAGACCTGTGACGGCTAGCTGAGTCAGAATTTGATAGTAGTAGTTGTGATTCCTCTTAAGTTTCAGCTGGCCCTCTGTATCTTTAGACAGATACTTGGTCTCAAGCACACTGCCTACCTGGGGGAATTTTATTTCAAGTAATCCAAACGGAGGCACCATGTTTGGATTGTACACTTTTCTGTCAGGACTTGCAGCCAGCCATGGAGACCATACACTTACAACTACTCCTGATGGATATAAGTTTACTTTATTCTGTTTGATTTTGGCATATGATGTTGCGGCTATAGGTTCAGAAGCCAATCCCTGTCGCATGGCCTGTGTTGTTACATGTCGTGTGGACTTAAGCCTTTCAGACAGAGTATCGTGATCTTTTCTGCGCCTGTATATGTCCCCAATTGTTGACGCTGTGATTCGATATTTTCGTATCTTGTACCACAAGGGCGTCTGACTTTGCAGCCTTGTCTGCTTTTCAAACTTATTTACTTCAGACATTGAAAGTTTCAGGCTTTCCATTGTTGTAGTTTGTTTGACTGTCAATACAGTTCTAAGTCGGTTTTCCATAACATTTGAAAAAGGCAAATCTGGAAAAGGAGCCCCATCATATAAGTTTATGATGCAGTCACTCTCAAGTTTTTGTTGGTAGCTCAGAACAGAGCCATTTGGTACTAAACCAAATTTACTGCCAACCTGAGGTACATTTTGCAGTTCCAGTGCTGGAAGGATCAACATTTGGCTGTCTACTGCTTTCAGATCATTGAAACCCCTTTTCCAGTCTACACCTTCTCCACGAAAAGGATTATATAGCGTACTTTTCACTGCCCTTGGTATAGAGTCAATTGATGTCCTGGCTTTGGAATAACCACTCACTTCCAATTCTTGAACTGGCTTTCCTTGTATTTTTTGCCCCCTCGGTAAATGATGTGTTTGTGGCTGAGATGTTTTTGCAATGTCTTCTGGTAAAGCCTTTAGTTCTAATTTTTTTAACTTTGCCAGTTGGTAGAGTACTCCTACAATATGACCGCACAAACCAGAGAGTCCAATTGGGCAGGTACAATATGCAAAAGAAATAACTGCGTCTGGTGCAGTTCTTGACAGGAAATTTATCTGAAAGAAACCAGAAAAAAGAGTTAGTTATGATACAATGTAATCTAACAATATTGAGAATGATTTTGATTTACTTCATATCTAGGTATTTCTATATGATTTGTATAAATATTGAAAAAGTATGCTTTATTGTTTTGCATGTAGTTACATATAGCACTTTTTTTTAAATTTGCATACACCATGCTTAAAAATAAATACTCATTACTGTCAGTTGATGTGGGTCTTCATTTTTCCTTTGTGACCTGTAACATTTTCCAGTCACCTGGCAGCCCTCATTTAATAGTTTAACTGGAAAATATTTATGATGATGGTGTTTAAATAATTATAATAATAATAGTAACACATTATAATAATAAATGGTTGGCAACAGGCGTTTTTTTTATTTTTTACTTTATTTTCTCGTGTCTATTCTTTTATATTCTTATCAAGTTCTGATATGATATGATATGATATGGACTTGTTTCGATGGCACTATAATAGCATATTTTCACCTCATATATTTCAAAATCATCAACTGAAGGAATTATTACAGAGAATACGGTACTCCAGTTTGTTGGAGAACTGATTAGCTGGCATATTATAAATCACATGCAGCTGAAATTAATTGGATAAGGTCCCCTGTATAAATTGTTTGTTTATCATATGTTTACTGACACTTGGGGCTATCTAATAGTACAGTTGAACAAACGTCTGGAAATTGTAACCAACAGATAGTTAATAAGTATGGCCTGAAACTGTGCATGGGATGATAACAAGTTCAATTAACAGGGGTTTGGAAGGGGATTTTATTTATATGTAAATGAATATGAGTGAGAACATAGACTATAAAAACGTTTACTCACCTTTCAAGTCTTGGATATAACCTTCACTGAAATATTTAAATCCCTTGTTGATGGATTTATCACCAGAAGACTTTTTATTGGAATTTAATGTGATTTTCAACAAATGAAAAGGTAAGTGGGGGAACCAGATCAAGGTCCCTTTCACTGTAGGAGGCAGCCATGTTATCACCATGGACTCAGTAGTTGCTTAGTAATTTGTGCTCACTTAGCCTCGTTCTGGAAAATCTATGAATATTCATGACCCAATATTAAGAAAGGCCTATGGTCCCAGTATCTAATAAAATGAAATGCCCCGAAGAGCGAAATAAACATATTGGAATTTAGTTTGGAGCAGCGGTTATGAAGCCTGCGTATAAAAAGCAGACAACATATCCTATGAGTTGTTAAACAATACCCAGAGCCTTTTATCGGCCGGAGTAGTGGAACCACCGAATCAAATATTAAGTAAGAAAACAAAAGAAATTGAAAATGTACCACCGATAACTAAATATAAGTATCGGACTCAGCGATCTCCAAAGATCGAATGAATAACAGTACTGATTGCAAGCTCAACATTTACCAAATTTACCAAGTTGTGACCCGGTGGTTATGTCTCCAGTGGAGACACCATGTCCGATAAGGCTGGATGATTGTGTATTCATCTGTTCATGTCCAATAAGTATACATATGGTTACAGGATGTGAATCAGAACGGTTTCCAAGTTATGACCTAGTTGCTATTCTCCAAGGAGTGGGGCCGGACGCAGGGGCCGATACTGGTTGGATGGTTGTATCAGTCTGTTCATGCAGAGTACGTGTATATATTATTATAGAGTGGGGATCTTAACGGTTTCCAAGTCATCCGATCTGTCAAAGCCAACAAACCTATACAAGTTAGTTGAGGGATATGCGGTCGCAATAGTTAGTATTTTTGTCCAGAAATGATTATTTTTTCTTTTGTTATTACCACATATAAACAACGTGTGACCTGTTATTAGCCGATACAACCAAATTTCCGAATAAGATTTATGAATTTCAAGAGAATGGGATACTATCCTCGCGCAACATGGCGACTTTTGGTCAAACTTCTCTATGATCTTTGCAAATTTGCTTTCTTAACAATTGCAACTAGCTTCAGGCGAAACCAATTAAATTTTAGAGCGGGTGATGAAATTGTCTACTTTGTCAGTCTTAGAAACTAAGCACCGCGATAATTTTAAATACTAATGTCCGATTAACAGGCACAACACATAGGGTGTCGCTCTACAGTACTGAAGGATCACTGCCACCTAATTAGATGTAATGACAATCAAATGTCAGTTTGTATATTGCCAATTGTATCCTTAGACGCATGGTTGCATTTAAAACACAGAATGAATGAATGGTGTTTTACGGCACGTCGACACATAAATAGGTCATATTGTGCGCAAAAACCGATGAAGCATGGAGGAATGAAGTAGTAATTAAAAATAATGTAAACGTATAAAGATAAAACTATCTACAAATAAGGGATGATATGGTAGCAAAAAACTAATTATATATGTAAATCAACAAATGCCTGTGTAGTGTGTCTCCAATACCAGTTAATACATATTTACGTTGTTTTAAGGACGATTTTATTCTTCACAAAACTGGGTCAGTTGATTTTTTGATACATTTTCCTTGTGAAGACAGAGCATTCATACTGTTTATAATAATTATTGTATTCATTTTTGGTCATAGTTTTTATGACACCTTGTGTGTTAACTTTGTTGTATAACTTTTATAGATTACTGTTTAATCAGTATTGAATAGAGAACTTTTTCACATAGCACTGGGTAGAGCACGTTCCTAGTATTACATATTATAAAAAATTATGTATATACATTTTACTTGTATTTTTGTCAATACCAATGGAGTGTCATCACTCGTCATTGAGATATAATTGTGTATATTTGCTACATATACAGTAGTTAGTATCATAAAGCTCAAAGCTTTTATTTCTAATCAATAATATTTGTAATCAATAATAAATCGATATGTCACCTAAACTCCCTGTCAAACAGGTGTCTTCTCTGAGTATGTGCTTCTGAAATGTAGGTGGATTACGGTCAAATTTGTTTGACAAAACCAAAGATAAAGTGTTTATAGACAACATCTCTCAGCATGATATAATTTTTCTAGCACAGACTCACCTTGGCTTTAGCGATTCAGTAGCTATAGATGGTTATACATATTTTCCTGTGTGTCGTCAAGTCTCAAGTAACAACAGGCATTATGGGTGTCTTGCTATTGTTATTAAGCAGGGGATCAGACATGGGGTAAAACTACTTCCAATAACTAACTCAGGTTTTCACTGGATACAGTTGGATGACAATTATTTCCATTTTTCTAAAGATATTTTTATATGTTCCATTTATTATCCATCAAGTTTATCTAGTTACACAAAACGTTTAGAGGTAGATATACTTAACATATTAGAAGAAGATATTTGTATATACAGAGATAAGGGGGAGGTAATCCTATGTGTTGATTTTAATGGTCGTACCTCTTCTGAACCAGACTTTATAGAAAATGACCAGTCTTCTCACATTCCCTTAAATCAAAACTATTCTGTAGAAATATGACAGTCTTGATCAGGTATCTGATGCTGGGGGTAAATAAATACTTGAACTGTGCATTTCAAACAGGCTTAGAATTCTTAATGGTAGAACCTTTGGTGACACCTTAGGTCATTTTACTTGTTATACACCTCAAGGCAGTAGCGTTGTTGATTATGCCATTTTTTCTGAAGAATTGTTATCTCAGGCGTTACATTTTGCCGTTGCTGATTTTGTTCCCACATTATCTGATACACATTGTAAAATTTCTTGGAATATTATTGCTGATTTTCCATATCTTTTGAATAACAAACAATGCCCACTAAGTACATATGGAATGAACAATGAGTTCATAAGTAAATTTCAGTTGGCGCTAATAGATCCAGATGTAAATGATCAAATTCATAACTTCATGAATAAGGATATTGAACTATCGGAAGCTAGCATAAACAAAGCATGCGATGGCGTACACACTATTATATTATTGGCAGCGAATAAAGCACTCCGAATATCTAAAAACAATAACAATCGAAAGAAACAAAATAAGAAATGGTTTGATAATGATCTAAAATCCATGCGCAGTCATGTTATGAGTAAAGGTAAATTGTATTCTAAATATCCATTCGATCCTATTATAAAGGGCAGTTATTATAATTTATATAGGCAATATAATTAACTCCGTAAGTATAAGGAAACAATATTTTAAGGAAACTATTTTATCCCAATTAGATGATTTACAAAGTGAAAATCACAAAGCTTATTGGAAGCTCATCAGCTCACTAAAGGATGGGGGAAAAAACCATGCACAATCTGTTGAGGCTTCGGACTGGTTTGAATACTTCAAAGATCTTAATTCTATACCTGCTACATTCAAATCCAGATGAGATGAACTTGATTCAGAATTAAATGATATGGAAACGAACGACTCGAAACTTTTCAATGAATTAGATTTTCATATAACCACTAAGGAAATTCAAGAGTCTGGCTCTTCCTCAGGATTAGCTCTTATATCAAATGAAATGCTTAAAGCAGGCCAGTCAGTCCCGTTTCCCTCACTAGAAAAATTGTTTAATAAAGTACTTATTTCTGGCTTTTACCGAAATGAATGTACACATGATTACATAACTCCTACTTTTAAGGCAAAAGATTGAAAGAATCCAGAAAATTACAGAGGTTTAGCCGTGACATCATGCCTAGGTAAACTGTTTAACAGTCTCCTCAATGCCAGATTAGATAAGTTTTTGCAAAAGCACCAACTAAATTATCGCCCAATCGCTTTAACGAGTTGTATATGTAAAACCATGGAACGAATGATTAATGAGAGACTCGTTTGGTACCTGGAGTCCAACAAACTGATAACAAAGTATCAAAGTGGATTCCGGCGCCAACGAGGCACAATAGACATATAACATCTGTCAAAGATATTACAAACACTTTGGCAAAAACTTTTTCAAAAAATTCTTCTTCTGAAAATTGTCAACCAAATTTTCTGAAAAATAAGAAACTAAAAGAACAGAAGAAGCTGAACTTCAAGTAAAAAAACTTGGAGAAATACAATAAACTATTCACTCTCAAAGAACTTCGAGAGTCTCTTAAAAAGGCTCATGATACATCAGCTGGTCCTGATGATATCCATTATCAATTACTAAAACATTTACCTGAATCTTGTCTCTCTACCCTTCTTGATATATTTAATAAGGTTTGGGTGACGGGAAACTTCCCCGATTCTTGGCGGGAAGCAATCGTTATTCCAGTCCCCAAACCTGGAAAGGATCATACGGACCCAATAAATTATCGCCCTATTGCTTTAACGAGTTGTATATGTAAAACCATGGAACGAATGATTAATGGGAGACTCGTTTGGTACCTGGAGTCCAACAAGCTGATAACAAAGTATCAAAGTGGATTCCGGCGCCAGCGAGGCAGGACGGACAATCTCATTCGATTTGAATTGTTATTAGGGAAGCTTTCATAAAAAGGAACATCTAGTCGCTTTATTGTTTGACTTGGAGAAAGCTTATGATACTGCATGGAAGTACGGTATTATGAATGATCTTCATGAACTTGGTCTTAGAGGCCGATTACCCATTTTTATAGAGAAATTCTTAGATGATAGACAATTTCGTGTCCGAATGTGTTCAACCCTCTCTGACATTCATGAACATGAGATGGGTGTTCCACAGGGCAGCATACTCTCTGTCACGCTTTTTAATATAAAAATTAACAGTATAGTAAAATGCATCAATCCAGGTGTGGATTGTTCACTATATGTTGACGACTTCGTTATATGTTATCGTGTAAAAAACATAAATACTATTGAGAGACAATTACAACAATGTCTCAATAAACTTCAGACCTGGTCTGATGAAAATGGTTTTAAATTTTCTAAATCTAAAACCAATATTGTATACACTTTTGTCAACTACGCAAACAGCACGAAGACCCTCATCTAACACTGGGCGGTTCACCTTTACCAGTAGTCGATGAGACAAAATTCCTAGGTCTTATTTTTCACGCTAAATTAACGTTTATACCACACCTTAAATAGTTGAAGGCCAAATGCCTTAAAGCTCTTAACTTACATAAAGTTGTTGGAAACACTAATTGGGGAGCAGATCGAAAAGTCCTCTTGCGACTTTACGGATCTCTTATTAGATCCAAGCTGGACTACGGCGCAATAGTATATGGATCGACTCGCAAGTCATACTTGCAGATGCCCGATCCTATACATAATCAAGGATTACGACTCGCCTTATGTACCTTTATTTCGTACATCACCAGCCGAAAGTCTATATGTTGAAACTAATGAACCATCA
Source organism: Cyrtodaria siliqua (assembly GCA_037043455.1). Taxonomy (NCBI): domain Eukaryota; kingdom Metazoa; phylum Mollusca; class Bivalvia; order Adapedonta; family Hiatellidae; genus Cyrtodaria; species Cyrtodaria siliqua. The sequence goes on from JAWPHD010007109.1 coordinate 93,991, forward strand.
CTGTCTCATAGACGGGACAAATTAGCCCTTCAGTATACCATTTAATTACAATCTAACCCTTCAAATCCAACTTTCGATACTGTTTTTAATCCTAATTATGAACCTCTTTTTGATCTAAAAGCGAAGGCCATTCGGCCATTTGGTCTACGTATTAAACCAAAATTAAGTCACTGAAATCGACCTAAATTTGTTTGCCAAGTACAAAGTACCACAAATTCCACCGTGGACTTTGGAAACACCAACAATTATTTTTGATCTGTGTAATAATAACAAATCCATTGCAGATCCTACTATATTTCAAAGCAAATTTAATGAAATTAAATCGAAATACAGTAACTTTCAATATATATACACAGATGGTTCTAAAGATGGAGACAAGGTAGCTGCAGCAGCTGTTGTTCACAAAAATAGCATAAAGAGCCGCCTGCTGACAAGGCGTCTATCTTTTCAGCGGAACTTAAGGCAATTGAGCTTGCCTTAAATTATATTCAGGAATCTGATGATGACCATTTCGTAATATTTTCTGATTCTCTTTCATCTCTTCAAGCACTGGATTATATGAAAATCCAGTTGTGCTTCAACGTTTAGAAAAGTACAATTCTCTTATAGTTGATAATGTTATTATTTTCTGCTGGCTTCCAAGCCGTGTAGGAATACGTGGTAATGATCGAGCTGATAGTGCTGCTAAGGCAGCATTAGAAAAAAAAGTATGATAATGGTCTTTTGGAAACGCCCGAGCACGACACATACTAAATATCGCAGTCTCGGTTTGATTTAGACCGGTTTACATATATCTAATACCAAATTACCTTATACTGATTTTAAAAGTTGTATCAACACATATATTCGTAACTCTTGGCAAGCCGCTTGGGACTTGTCGGTGAACAATAAACTCCATTCCATTAAACCGTTACTCGGAGAATGGCGTCCTTCTAGTAGACCCATTCGTCGAGAGGAAGTTGTCCTAGCCAGGGTCAGGATATGGCATACACGCTGTACTCATTCATATTTATTACAAGGTGAGCAGTTGCCAGAATGTATACCCTGTTTTGCACCGTTAACGGTCAAACATATCTTGTTGGAATGTGTAGACTTCGATCCTATGCGACAAAGATGCTACACAGTTAATACTTTGAAAGAGTTATTTGATACTATAGATTTTAGTCTTGTTTTAGATTTCCTTAAAGAAATCAGACTTTATAAATGAATATAATATTTTACTATATATATATTAACTTGTTTACAAGCCTGTTGGAGGGCATTTGTTGGTTTACAATTTACATATATACATAGTTTATATTGCTACCATATCATCCCTTATTTGTAGATAGTTTTATCTTTATACGTTTACATTACTTTTAGTTACTACTTTATTTCTTCATCTTTCATTAGTTTTTGCGCACAATATGACCTGTTTATGTGTCGACGTGCCGTAAAACACCATTAATTCATTCGTATTTATATACCGTTGGCGGCCATTTGTTGATTCACATATATAGCTTATGTTACTACCATATCATCCATTATTTGTAAATAGTTTTATCTTTATATATTTACATTAATTTTTAATTACTACTTCATCTTTCATCTGTTTTTGCGCACAATATGACCTATTTATGTGTCCACGTGCCGTAAAACACCATTCATTCTTTGTAAAATTCAGCAGGTTGAGGCTTGTCCTCCGTAGTATTACTTAAGAGAACCTTGTTGTCTTGAGGATTCTCACTAAACAATTCCTTCATAAAATCACTGTCATTGAATTCATCTTCCAACAAGTCTACTCCATGTACCCTCAAGAACTGAGTCACCTCCTTGTAGCTGGACGCGCTCTAATAGTTCGTGTTTGAATTAAGAAATAAAACATTTCAGGCAGGTTTATTTTGTCCCAGATCAATACCTGGTGGGCGGGACTTGAAGATCATCGAAACCAAGGGCCGAAGGATATAGTAATCTTTGAATACTTTAACTGCCCATTTGGTGGCATATTTTGTCGACTCCTCTTTGACTGCACCAGCACACAGAGCTATTGTTTCGTCTGTCGTTTTTCCGAACCGTGACACTTAAGGTCCGGTTGGTTTTACGGGAATTGGGGTAATTGGACTCGTTATGGTAATCTCATTCTGGGAGAGGAAGATATCCAACTTCGCATCGTCCCAGCTTGTGTTGAGAACAGTATTCTCATCAAGAGGAAATCCAGCACACAGAGTTATTGTTTCGTCTGTCGTTTTTTCGAACCGTGACGCTTAAGGTCCGGTGGGTTTTAAGGTAATTTGGGGAATTGGACTCGTCGGGGTAATCTCATTCGATATCCAACTCCGCATCGTCCCAGCTTGTGTTGAGAAGAGTATTCTCATCAAGATGAAATCCAGCACACAGCTATTGTTTCGTCTGTCGTTTTTTGAACCGTGAATGATCTTTATGACCTTGTTCTTAGAGGCCGATTACCAATTTTTATAGAGAATTTCTTAGAGGATAGACAGCTTCTCGTGTCCGAATGGGTTCAACCCTCTCTGACATTCATGAACAGGAGATGGGTGTGCCACAGGGCAGCATACTCTCTGTCACCCTTTTTAATATAAAAATTAACAGTATAGTTGAATGCATCAATCCTGGTGTGGATTGTTCTCTGTATGTTGACGACTTTGTTATATGTTATCGTGCAAAAAACATGAACACTATATTGGAGACAACTTCAACATGTCTGAATAAACTTCAGACCTGGTCGGATGAAAATTGTTTTAAATTTTCTAAATCTAAAACTAATTGTATGCACTTTTGTCAACTACGTAAACATCATGAAGAACCTCATCTAACACTGGATGGGTCACCAATTCCAGTAGAGGATGAAACAAAATTCCTTGGTCTTATTTTTGACCGTAAATTAACGTTTATACCACACCTTAAATACTTGAAGGCCAAGTGCCTTAAAACTCCTAATTTACTATTTGGGGAGCAGATCGTAAAGTACTTTTACAACTGTATAGATCTCTTATCAGATCCAAGCTGGACTACGGCTCAATAGTATATGAATCGACCCGCAAGTCATACTTGCAGATGCTCGATCCTTTACATAATCAAGGATTACGACTCGCCTAAGGTGCTTTTCGTACATCACCAGCCGAAAGTCTATATGTTGAAGCCAATGAACCATCACTGTCTCATAGACGGGACAAATTAGCCCTTCAATATGCCATTAAATTAAAATCTTACCTGCTAAAACCCAACTTTCGATAATGTTTTTAATCCTAGTTATGAACCTCTTTTTTGATCGAAAACCGAAGGCCATTCGACCATTTGGTCTTCATATTAAACCAAAATTAAGAGACACTGAAATCGACCCAAATTTGATTGCCAAGTACAAAGTACCACAAATTCCACCGTGGACTTTGGAAACACCAACAATTATTTTTGATCTTTGTAATAATAACAAATCCATTACAGATCCTACTATCTTTCAAAGCAAATTTAATGAAATTAAATCGAAATACAGTAACTTTCAACATATATACATAGATGGTTCTAAAGATGGAGACAAGGTAGCTGCAGCAGCTGTTGTTCACAAACATAGCATAAAGAGCCGCCTGCTGACAAGGCCTCTATCTTTTCAGCGGAACTTAAGGCAATTGAACTTGCCTTAAATTATATTCAGGAATCTGATGATGACCATTTTGTAATATTTTTGATTCCCTTTCATCTCTTCAAGCACTAGGTAATATGAAACATGATAACCCAGTTGTGCTTCAGTTTTTAGAAAAGTACAATTCTCTTATAGCTGATCATGTTATTATTTTCTGCTGGCTTCCAAGCCATGTATGAATACGTGGTAATGAAAGAGCTGATAGTGCTGCTAAAGCAGCATTAGGTTTACATATATCTAATGCTAAATTACCTTATACTGATTTTAAAAGTTGTATTAACACATTTATTCGTAACTCTTGGCAGGCCGCTTGGGATTTGTCAGTTAACAATAAACTCCATTCAATTAAGCCGTTACTTGGAGAATGGCGTTCTTCTAGTACACCCATTAGTCGAGAAGAGGTTGTCTTAGCCCGGTGCAGGATATGGCATACACGTTATACTCATTCATATGTATTTCAAGGTGAGCAGTTACCAGAATGTATACCCTGCTTTGCACCATTAACGGTCAAACACATCTTGTTGGAATGTGTAGACTTTGATCCTATGCGTCAAAGGTACTACAATGTTAATACCATGAAAGAGTTATTTGATACTATAGATTTTAGTCTTGTTTTAGATTTCCTCAAAGAATTCAGGCTATATAAATCATTATAATGTGCTCTTATATATATTTACTTGATTATATACCCGTTTACGGGCATTTGTTGAATTACATATATAGTTTATATTACTACCATATCATTCCTTATTTTTTAATAATCTTATCTTGATATATTTACATTAATTGTTAATTACTACTTAATTTCTTCATCTTTTGTCGGCTTTTGCGCACAATATGACCTATTTATGTGTCGACATGCCGTAAAACAACATTCATTCATTCATTCGAACCGTGACACTTAACGTCCGGTGCGTTTTACGGGAATTGGGAGAATTGGACTCGTTAGGGTTTAAGGCAAGTTCGATTGCCTTAAGTTCAGCTGAAAAGATAGAGGCCTTGTCAGGTAGGCGGCTCTTTATGCTAAGTTTGTGAACAACAGCTGCTGTAGCTACCTTGTTTCCATCTTTAGAACCATCTGTGTATATATGCTGAAAGTTACTGTATTTCGATTTAATTTCAATAAATTTGCTTTGAAATATAGTAGGATCTGTAATGGATTTGTTATTATTACAAAGATCAAAAATAATTGTTGGTGTTTGAATAGTGCCTACACAATTTCCTCTCATCAATATGTGACTTTCCAGAGTTCCTTGGAACCTCTCAATTCAACAATAGCACCAATTGGTATTGAAATAATGTCTGCCATGTTTGTTGTGAAGTTTTGCAGACATGGAAATCGTACATGTAGTAAAACATCTGTTTACGTTTATTTATAGTATACATGCGCAATGACATTTTTGTGTGACTCGTATTTTATAGATAAAAAAGTCCACTTGATCAGAATTTGTTATTATCCCCGCCGCCGCCAACGGAAGAGGGATATATAGTTATGCCGTCCGTCCAATTTCGTGTCCGCTCTATAACTAAAAAACTACTAGAGGGACTGTTATACAATTTCACACAGTGATAGAGGGCAATGAGAGGAAGCGCAAGAACCATAACTATGTCTTCATTTACCTTAGAGCTATTGCTCTTTGTGATTGTATACGTTTAATTTGTTTGCGCTCCATAACTGGAAAACTACTATTAGGACGGCAATCACATTTTACACAATGATGTAGAGCAATACAAGGAAGGGCAGAGTGCAAGAACCGTAATGTATGGAAAGCCTCGGCTGCCTTCTGTTGGCCTTTTGCATTTTGTGCAGTACGCTTTGTACGTCGTTTTGTGCATTTTCTAAGTTGTTATGTGCATTTTCTAAGTTGTGATGTGCATTTCGTAAGTTGTAATGTGCATTTTCTAAGTTGTCTTGTGCATTTTCTAAGTTGTTATGTGCATTTAGTAAGTTGTTATGTGCATTTTATATGTTGGCATGTGCATTTTCTAAGTTGTCCTGTGCATTTTCTATGTTGTTATGTGCATTTTGCAAGTCGTCTTGTGCATTTTCTAAGTTGTTATGTGCATTTTCTAAGTTGTGATTTTCGTAAGTTGTTATGTGCATTTTCTAAGTTGTCCTGTGCATTTCGTAAGTTGTTATGTGCATTTTGTAAGTTGTTATGTGCATGTTCTAAGTTGTTATGTGCATTTTCTAAGTTGTCCTGTGCATTTCGTAAGTTGTTATGTGCATATTGTAAGTTGTTATGTGCATTTTCTAAGTTGTCCTGTGCATTTCCTAAGTTGTTATGTGCATTTCGTAAGTTGTGATGTGCATTGTTCAAGTTGTGATGTGCATTGTTTAAGTTATTCTGTGCATTTTCTAAGTTGTTATGTGCTTTTCGTAAGTTGTTATGTGCATATTCTAAGTTGTCTTGTGCATTTTGTAAGTTGTTATGTGCATTTTCTAAGTTGTCCTGTGCATTTCGTAAGTTGTTGTGTGCATTTTCTAAGTTGTTATGTGCTTTTCGTAAGTTGTTATATGCATATTCTAAGTTGTCTTGTGCATTTTGTAAGTTGTTATGTGCATTTTCTAAGTTGTCCTGTGCATTTCGTTAGTTGTTATGTGCATTTTCTAAGTTGTTATGTGCATTTTCTAAGTTGTCTTGTGCATTTCCTAAGTTGTTATGTGCATTTCGTAAGTTGTGATGTGCATTGTTTAAGTTGTGATGTGCATTGTTTAAGTTGTTCTGTGCATATTCTAAGTTGTTATGTGCATTTTCTAAGTTGTTATGTGCTTTTCGTAAGTTGTTATGTGCATATTCTAAGTTGTTATGTGCATTTTGTAAGTTGTTATGTGCATTTTCTAAGTTGTCCTTTGCATTTTCTAAGTTGTTATGTGCATTTTCTAAGTTGTCCTGTGCATTTCGTAAGTTGTTATGTGCATATTGTAAGTTGTTATGTGCATTTTCTAAGTTGTCCTGTGCATTTCGTAAGTCGTTATGTGCATATTGTAAGTTGTTATGTGCATTTTCTAAGTTGTCCTGTGCATTTCCTAAGTTGTTATGTGCATTTCGTAAGTTGTGATGTGCATTGTTCAAGTTGTGATGTGCATTGTTTAAGTTATTCTGTGCATTTTCTAAGTTGTTATGTGCTTTTCGTAAGTTGTTATGTGCATATTCTAAGTTGTCTTGTGCATTTTGTAAGTTGTTATGTGCATTTTCTAAGTTGTCCTGTGCATTTCGTAAGTTGTTATGTGCATTTTCTAAGTTGTTATGTGCTTTTCGTAAGTTGTTATATGCATATTCTAAGTTGTCTTGTGCATTTTGTAAGTTGTTATGTGCATTAATGAAACACCGGTAGAAATGGCGGCTCCAGGAGCGAACGCTATGCTCTGCATACTTTAACAAAATTGGGTTAGGGACATTATGCAATAAATTCTTAGAACAGAAAATTGATTTCAAAATGTGTAAGGGATTGTCTGACGTGGAGTTAATAAATCTTGGTCTGAAAACAATAGATCACAGGTGGCAGTATTAGGAGGTGTGGTACAGGTGGCCGTGGGTACGGAAGATAAGGGGCTGGACCGGGAGACAAGGGTAGGGGTCGGACGTCAAGAGGACGGGAGTCGGGAGAGAAAGGGGCATGAGGTTTTTAAAATAGCAAGTTTGTAAAAAAAAAAAAAGATGAATTATCATAGTTTGAGAGTCGTTTTGGGTAAAACAGTCTATATCCTATCAAAATACATAATTGACCATTATCTTGTCTGCCGTACACGTTCTGTCTCCACGATAGATATGTTTATGGATTTTGTCCCTTGTTTATCAGTACTCTCAGAGAGAAGAGAGAAAAGGGGGCGGAGAAGGGAGATAAGGGAGTGAGAAGGGAGAAATGGGGGAGGGAGGAGGGAGAAGACGACCTCATGTAGCCCCTACCCATCAGTGTGGGAACTAACAAATAAAAATAATAATTAATTGAAAAATATATTTAAATAAAAGTAATATTAACGTGCTATTTGTTGAAAACAAACATATTTTAAGTTTTCCTGAAAAAAGTCCCAGAGTATTTAAAATATGTTTGTTTTCGACAAATAACACGTGAAGTCCAGACTCTATTGAACCTATACCTTTAGGACGTCCTATTGGTTAAAAGATGGAGGGCTATAAACCTTAGGACTACACACAAAGACAAACAAATAACACGTTATTTTTTTTTTTTTTTTTTTTTTTTTCAGACCAAGATTTATTAACTCCACGTCAGACAATCCCTTACACATTTTGAAATCAGTTTTATGTTCTAAGAATTTATTGTATAATGTACCTAGCCCAATTTCTTTTATCTAGGCAGAGCATAGCATCCGCTCATGGTCTAATTACACTAAATCAACAGGATGTGCTTGCCTGGTGCAGTCGAAAGTAGTTCTGTATTAAAGAGTGCTAATCTTTTTTTCTTTAAAAACTTTTTTTAGTGCTGGTTCCTGTTATTTTTTGGCTATAACTGTATTCTGGACATGTTGTTGATATTTGAAAATGCAGCTCATCATGTTTTTGACATTTTTTTATATAAATTTGAGAAGTGAAAGTAGACAGGGTATGAAATTGCAAGGGGTAAAAATAGTGTTGACCTTTGACCCGGTGTTAGTATACAACTGAAGAAATGTTTCTTAGAAGGTATTAAAGCCCCTATTTCCTTGTTGATGTTTAATAGCAGACATGTTTATTTGCATGATAAAATAAGTTTCCCAGAATTCTAACGAGGTTTGAGTTTTTAACAGGTTGTCAACATTCTAACTTTACTATGGAAGGGCAATGGAGACTCATTTAGGCTATTATAACCTATAAGGAGAAATCATGTATTTTTCAGATTTGCATAAAAAATGATTTTCTAGGCTTTTATTTTGTTTGAATAGGTGAGTTGAACTCAGAAACAGAGAAAAAATATAATTTTCAGACTTTTAGACTATTTTAGAGTGTTTTTGGCAACTTTTCCTCAAATTTTCTGATTTTCCCTAAAAATGTGATATTTTTAAATTTTTTGGAATTTTTGTGAAAGATATATGGCAAAATGTGTGGTATACATACTCAGGGATGTGAAACAAAGCCACCAGAGTTGATTTGATGAGAAAATGTTGAACGGTTGCTGAGATATTGCTTTTTTTATTATTTCTTAATTTCTCGACAAAATCGACTCGATTTAGTGCATGGTCAAGCGCAGGTAAATCGCAATAATTTCAAGATGAAGTCATTCGGCATTGCGAAACAAGTCAAAATGTTCTTTTATTAAGTTGTTAGGTTGAATCGACCAGTTTAATTAAAAAACATGACGCAAAAATAATCCCTTATAGGTCTAATTACACTAAATCAACAGGATGTGCTTGCCTGGTGCAGTCGAAAGTAGTTCTGTATTAAAGAGTGCTAATCTTTTTTTCTTTAAAAACTTTTTTTAGTGCTGGTTCCTGTTATTTTTTGGCTATAACTGTATTCTGGACATGTTGTTGATATTTGAAAATGCAGCTCATCATGTTTTTGACATTTTTTTATATAAATTTGAGAAGTGAAAGTAGACAGGGTATGAAATTGCAAGGGGTAAAAATAGTGTTGACCTTTGACCCGGTGTTAGTATACAACTGAAGAAATGTTTCTTAGAAGGTATTAAAGCCCCTATTTCCTTGTTGATGTTTAATAGCAGACATGTTTATTTGCATGATAAAATAAGTTTCCCAGAATTCTAACGAGGTTTGAGTTTTTAACAGGTTGTCAACATTCTAACTTTACTATGGAAGGGCAATGGAGACTCATTTAGGCTATTATAACCTCATGGAGCCGCTATTTCTACCGGTGTTTCCTTCAAAACTTATTCCGATAAAAAGTCTACTTAACGACGACTTGTAGTTTGCACATAACAACTTACGAAATGTACATAACAACTTATGAAATGCACATGACAACTTAGAAAATGCACATAACAACTTAGAAAATGCACAAAACAACTTAGAAAATGCACAAGACAACTTAGAATATGCACATAACAACCTACGAAATGCACATAACAACTTAGAAAATGCACAAGACAACTTAGAATATGCACATAACAACCTACGAAATGCACATAACAACTTACTAAATGTACATAACAACTTATGAAACGCACATAACAACTTAGAAAATGCACAAGACAACTTAGATTATGCACATAACAACCTACGAAATGCACATAACAACTTACTAAATGTACATAACAACTTGGAAAATGCACATAACAACTTACGAAATGCACATAACAACTTAGAAAATGCACAAGACAACTTAGAATATGCACATAACAACCTACGAAATGCACATAACAACTTAGAAAATGCACATAACAACTTGGAAAATGCACATGACAACTTAGAAAATGCACAAGACAACTTAGAAAATGCACATGACAACCTAGAAAATGCACATAACAACTTAGAAAATGCACAAAACAACTTAGAAAATGCAGAAGACAACTTAGAATATGCACATAACAACCTACGAAATGCACATAACAACTTAGAAAATGCACAAGACAACTTAGAATATGCACATAACAACCTACGAAATGCACATAACAACTTACTAAATGTACATAACAACTTATGAAATGCACATGACAACTTAGAAAATGCACATAACAACTTAGAAAATGCACAAAACAACTTAGAAAATGCACAAGACAACTTAGAATATGCACATAACAACCTACGAAATGCACATAACAACTTAGAAAATGCACAAGACAACGTAGAATATGCACATAACAACCTACGAAATGCACATAACAACTTACTAAATGTACATAACAACTTATGAAACGCACATAACAACTTAGAAAATGCACAAGACAACTTAGATTATGCACATAACAACCTACGAAATGCACATAACAACTTACTAAATGTACATAACAACTTGGAAAATGCACATAACAACTTACGAAATGCACATAACAACTTAGAAAATGCACAAGACAACTTAGAATATGCACATAACAACCTACGAAATGCACATAACAACTTAGAAAATGCACATAACAACTTGGAAAATGCACATGACAACTTAGAAAATGCACAAGACAACTTAGAAAATGCACATGACAACCTAGAAAATGCACATAACAACTTACTAAATGCACATAACAACTTACTAAATGCACATAACAACTTAGAAAATGCACAGGACAACTTAGGAAACGTACTGCACAAAATGCAAAAGGCCAACAGAAGGCAGCCGAGGCTTTCCATAGTAATGCTATCATCATTTAATTTAAGATTTATTGCCCTTTGTATTTTTATACTTATAATTCGTGTCCGCTCCATCACATGAAATCTACTAAAGGGACTGCAATCAAATGTCACACAATGATAGAGGGCAATGAGAGCAAGTGCAGAACCATAACTTTGTCTTCATTAAATGAGAGTTATTGCCCTTTGTAATCTTATACTTATAATTCTTGTCCAGAGCATAACAACTAATAGTAGATCCATTCGTCGAGAAGAAGTTGTTCTAGCGCGGTGCAGGATAGGACATACACTTTATACTCATTCATATTTATTACCAGGTGAGCAGTTACCAGAATGTATACCTTGCTTTGCACCGTTAACGGTCAAGCACATCTTGTTGGAATGTGTAGACTTTGATCCTATGCGTCAAAGGTACTACAATGTTAATACTATGAAAGAGTTATATGATACTATAGATTTTAGTTTTATATCTGATACCAAATTACCTTATACCGATTTTAAAAGTTGTATTAACACATATATTCGTAGCTCTTGGCAGGCCGCTTGGGATTTGTCAGTTAACAATAAACTCCATTCAATTAAACCGTTACTCGGAGAATGGCGTTCTTCTAGTAGACACATTCGTCGAGAGGAAGTTGTCCTAGCCCGGTGCAGAATAGGGCATACACGTTATACTCATTCATATTTATTACAAGGTGAGCAATTACGAGAATGTATACCCTGCTTTGCGCCGTTAACGGTCAAACACATATTGCTGGAATGTGTAGACTTTGATCCTATGCGTCAAAGGTACTACAATGTTAATACTATGACCGAGTTTTTTAATACTATAGATTTTAGTCTAGTTTTAGATTTCCTGAAGGAAGTCAGACTATATAAATCATTATAATATGTTCTTATATATATTTACTTTTTTATATACCCGTTTTCGGGCATTTGTTGATTTACATCTATAGTTTATATTACTACCATATCATCCCTTATATTTTAATAGTTTTATCTTGATCTATTTACATTAATTTTTAATTAATCCTTCATTTTTTCATCTTTCGTCAGTTTTTGCGCACAATATGACCGATTTATGTGTCGACGTGCCGTAAAACACCATTCATTCATTCATTCATTAGTTTTGTTTTAGATTTCCTAAAAGAAATCAGACTATATAAATCATTATAATTTGATCTTATATATATTTATTTGTTTATATAACCGTTGACGGGCGTTTGTTGATTTACATCTATAGTTTATTTTACTCCCATATCATCCCTTATTTTGTATTAATAGTTTTATCTTTAAATATTTACATTAATTTTTAATTACTACTTAATTTCTTCATCTTTCGTCGGTTTTCGGGCACAATATGACCTATTTATGTGTCGACAGAAAACCAGTGCCTGGTATACAGATCGTAACAGACAACCAGTGCCTGACATAAAGATTGTGACAAACATACAACCAGTGTCTGACATACCGATCGTAACAAACATACAACCAGTGCTGGCATACTGATTGTAACAGACAACCAGTGTCTTGCATAAAGGTCGTGACAAACACACAATCAGTGTCCGACATACAGATCGTGACAAACATACAACCAGTGTCTGGCATATATATCGTAACATACAACCAGTATCTGAAATACATTTCGTGACAAACAAACAGTGTCTGACATACTGACCGTGACAAACATACAACCTGTGCCTGACATGCACATAGTAACATACAACCATTGTCTAACATACAGAGCATAACATACAACCAGTGTCTGACATACCGATCGTAACAAACAGACAACCAGTGCCTATTATACAGATCGTAACAGACAACAAGTGCCTGACATACAGATCGTGACAAACACACAACCAGCGTCGGACATACAGATCATAATATACAACCAGTGCAGATCGTAATATAAAACCAGTTCCTGGCATACATATCGTGACAAACAGACAACCAGTGTCTGACATACAGATCGTAACAAACATACAACCAGAGCCTGGCATACAGATCTTGACAAACATGCATCCAGTGTCTGGCATATATATCGTAACATACAACCAGTATCTGAAATACATTTCGTGACAAACACACAGTGTCTGACATACTGATCGTGACAAACATACAGCCAGTGCCTGACATACAGATCGGGACAAACATACAACCAGTGTCTGACATACAGATTTTGACAAATATACAACCAGTGTCTGACATATATATCGTCATAAACATACAACTAGTGTCTGACATACGGATCGTGACAAACATACAACCAGTGTCTGACATACATATTGTCACAAACATAGAACCAATGTCTGACATACAGATCGTGACAAACATACAACCAGTGCCTGACATACAGATCGTGACAAATATACAACCAGTGCCTGACATACAAATGGTGACAAACATACATATCGTCACAAACATACAACCAGTGGCTGACATATAGATCGTTACAAACATACATCCAATGCCTGACATACAGATGGTGACAAACATACAACCAGTGTCTGGCATACAGATCGTGACAAACATACAACCAGTGGCTGACAAATAGATCGTGACAAACATACAACCAGTGTCTGACACAGATCGTAACAAACATACAACCAGTGCCTGACATACAGGACGTAATAAACATACAACCAGTGTCTGACATACAGATCGTGACAAAAATACAAGCAGTGCCTGAGTTACAGATCGTGATAATCGTACAACCAGTGTCTGACATACAGATCGTGACAAAAATACAACCAGTGCCTGAGATACAGATCGTTACAAACATACAACCAGTGTCTGACATACAGATCGTGACAAACATACTACCAGTGTCTGATATACAGATCGTGACAAACATACAACCAGAGCCTGGTATACATATCGTCACAAACATACAACCAGTGTCTGACATAAAGATCGTGACAAACATACAACCAGTGTCTGACATACAGATCGTAACAAACATACAACCAGTGTCTGATATACAGATCGTGACAAACATACAATCAGAGCCTGGCACACATATCGTCACAAAGATACAACCAGTGCCTGGCATACAGATCGTAACATACAACCAGGGTCTGACATACCGTTCGTAACAAACACACAATCAGTGCCTGGTATACAGATCGTAACAGACAACCAGTACGAGACATACAGATTGTGACAAACATAAAACCAGTGTCAGACATACAGATCGTAATATACAACCAGTGCATATCGTAATATACAACCAATGTCTGACATACATATCTTGACAAACATACAACCAGTGTCTGGCAAGCAGATCGTAACAAACATACAACCAGTGTCTGGCATACAGATCGTGACAAACATAAAACCAGTGTCGGACATACAGATCGTAATATACAACCAGTATCTGACATAAATATCGTGACAAACATATAACCAGTGTCTGACATACAGATCGTAACAAACATACACCCAGTGCCTGACATACAGATCGTAACAAATATACAACCAGTGTCTGACAAACAGATCGTAACAAACATACAACCAGTGTCTGACATACATAACGTGACAAACATACAACCAGTGCCAGGCATACAGATCATGACAAACAGGCAACCAGTGCCTTGCATACATACAACTAATACCCCGGATACAGATCGTGACAAACATACAACCAGTACCTGACATACAGATCGTAACAAACATACAACCAGTGTTTGGCTTAGAGATCGTAACAAAAATACAACCAGAACCTGTCATACATATCGTAACAAACATACAACCAGTGCCTGGCGTACAGATCGTGACAAACATACAATCAGTGCCTGGTAAACAGATCGTAACACACATTCAACCAGTGCCTGACATACAGATCCTAACAAACATACAACCAGTGCTTTGTATAAAGCTGATGACAAACATACAGCCGTTGGTTGGCATGTAAATTGTTACAGAACGTACATCCACTGACAGACGTACAATCATAGCCTGCCATACATGACAGTGTCACTGGTTCACTGGTTCTAGAAATGACAAACTGATATTGTAGTAGTTTTAGTCGCAGTACATTTTGTAATACGAGATTAAATTAAATATTGAAGTTTCGCTTTAAAAACGCGAGCAATTTCAGTAGCCTACTGTATTTAATATAACGAGATGGCAAAATGTTACATACATAACTGATCTTAATTTACTTAAAGTTGTTGCAAACACTAATTAGGGAGCAGATCGTAAAGTACAATTACAACTTTATAGATTTCTTATCAGATCCAAGCTGGACTACGGTTCAGTAGTATATGGATCGACCCGCAAGTCATACTTGCAGATGCTCGATCTTATACATAATCAAGGATTACGACTCGCCTTAGGTGCCTTTCGTACATCACCAGCCGAAAGTCTATATGTTGAAGCTAATGAACCATCACTGTCTCATAGACGGGACAAATTAGCCCTTCAATATGCCATTAAATTACAATCTAACCCTTCAAACCCAACTTTCGATAATGTTTTTAAACCTAGTTATGAACCTCTTTTTTGATCGAAAACCGAAGGCCATTCGACCATTTGGCCTTCGTATTAAACCAAAATTAAGAGTCACTGAAATCGACCTAAATTTGATTGCCAAGTACAAAGTACCACAAATTCCACCGTGGAATTTGGAAACACCAACAATTATTTTTGATCTTTGTAATAATAACAAATCCATTACAGATCCTACTAGGTTTCAAAAGCAAATTTAATGAAATTAAATCGAAATACAGTAACATTCAACATATATACACAGATGGTTCTAAAGATGGAGACAAGGTAGCTGCAGCAGATGTTGTTCACAAACATAGCATAAAGAGCCGCCTGCCTGACAAGGCCTCTATCTTTTCAGCTGAACTTAAGGCAATTGAACTTGCCTTAAATTATATTCAGTAATCTGATGATGACCATTTTGTAATCTTTTCTGATTCCTTTTCATTTCTTCAAGCACTGGGTAATATGAAACGTGATAACCCAGTTGTGCTTCAACTTTTAAAAAAAGTACAATTCTCTTATAGTTGATAATGTTATTATTGTGTGCTGGCTTCCAAGCCATGTAGGAATACGTGGTAATGATAGAGCTGCTAGTGCTGCTAAAGCAGCATTAGGTTTACATATATCTAATGCCAAATTACCTTATACTGATTTTAAAAGTTGTATTAACACATATATTCGTAACTCTTGGCAAGCCGCTTGGGATTTGTCAGTTAACAATAAACTCCATTCAATTAAACCGTTACTCGGAGAATGTCGTTCTTCCAGTAGACCCATTCGTCTAGAAGAAGTTGTTCTAGACCGGTGCAGGATAGGGTATACACGTTATACTCCTTCATAGTTATTACAAGGTGAGCAATTACCAGAATGTACGGTCAAACACATCTTGTTGGAATGTGTAGACTTTGATCCTATGCGTTAAAGGTACTACACTGTTTATACTACGAAAGAGTTACTTGATACTATAGATTTTAGTCTTGCTTTAGATTTCCTGAAGGAAATCAGACTATACATTATAGTATGTTATTATATATATTTACTATATAGGGGACCCTCCATATAAGATATTATGTTATCTTCCATATCTTCACCCTTTGTATAGAGGATCCACTATAGCATCTACCTCTATATAGGGGATCCTCCGTACCAGATACTATGTTATCCTCCATATATTCTCACTTTGTATAGAGGATCCACTATAGCATCTACCTCTATATAGGGGATCCTCCGTACCAGATATTATGTTATCCTCCATATCTTCACCCTTTGTATAGAGGATCCACTATAGCATCTACCTCTATATAGGGGATCCTCCGTACCAGATATTATGTTATCCTCCATATCTTCACCCTTTGTATAGAGGATCCACTATAGCATCTACCTCTATATAGGGATCCTCCGTACCAGATATTATGTTATCCTCCATATCTTCACCCTTATGTATAGAGTATCCACTATAACATCTACCTCTATATAGGGGATCCTCTGTATCAGATATTATGTTATCCTCCATATCTTCTCCCTTTGTATAGAGTATCCACTATAGCATCTACCTCTATATAGGGATCCTCCGTACCAGATACTATGTTATCCTCCATATCTTCTCCCTTTGTATAGAGGATCCACTATAGCATCTACCTCTATATAGGGGATCCTCCGTACCAGATACTATGTTATCCTCCATATCTTCTCCCTTTGTATAGAGGATCCACTATATCATCTATCTCTATATAGGGGATCCTCCGTAACAGATATTATGTTATCCTCCATATCTTCACCCTTTGTATAGAGGATCAAATATAGCATCTACCTCTATATAGGGAATCCTCCGTACCAGATACTATGTTATCCTCCATATCTTCTCCCTTTGTATGGAGTATCCGCTATAGCCTCTACCTCTATATATAGGGGATCCTCCGTACCAGATATTATGTTATCCTCCATATCTTCTCCCTTTGTATAGAGAATCCACTATAGCATCTAGTTCTATATAGGGGATCCTCCGTACCAGATATTATGTTATCCTCCATATCTTCTCCCTTTGTATAGAGTATACACTATAGCATCTACCTCTATATAGGGGATCCTCTGTATCAGATATTATGTTATCCTCCATATCTTCTCCCTTTGTATAGAGGATCCACTATAGCATCTACCTCTATATAGGGGATCCTCCGTACCAGCTATTATGTTATCCTCCATATCTTCTTCCTTTGTATGGAGTATCCGCTATAGCATCTACCTCTATATAGGGATCCTCCGTACCAGATACTATGTTATCCTCCATATCTTCTCCCTTTGTATGGAGGATCCACTATAGCATCTACCTCTATATAGGGGATCCTCCGTACCAGATACTATGTTATCCTCCATATCTTCTCCCTTTGTATGGAGTATCCGCTATAGCATCTACCTCTATATTGGGAATCCTCCGTACCAGATATTATTTTATCCTCCATATCTTCTCCCTTTGTATGGAGTATCCGCTATAGCATCTACCTCTATATAGGGAATCCTCCGTACCAGATACTATGTTATCCTCCATATCTTCTCCCTTTGTATAGAGGATCCACTATAGCATCTACCTCTATATAGGGATCCTCTATATCAGCCATCTCTTTATAGAGGATTCATCAATCCTCTTTCCCGCTCTTTACCGGACCTTCAATATTGTCTCCCCTGTTCGAGTCGTCTGTCAGTCTTAAGCTTCTTTACATTCCCTTCTTCTTTGTCTGTCTGTCTGTCTGTCTGTCTGTATTGTTTTCAGTGCTACTTGAATGGTGACAGATAAGACTGATCGTGCTGCACGGCTCCTGCGAAAAAGTGAGTGTCTACAAAGGATTTCCTAGTGAGAAGGGTCTAGGCCAATCGTGCATAGTTTTTTTCGAGGTAACTGGAGGGTGGGTACGTATCTTCACTCCTCTTAGCATCATATAAGATGTGTATGTTTGTGCGCCGTAAACCCCTATTTCACCTTTACCTTATGTATAAGGTAATTTTGACTTTTAGAAACTCATTATAAGTTTATATTTCTAATATACTTTGCACTGTCATATATGCGTAGATGAAATAGAGCAGGGGAAGTTCCCAAACTGGAATTTGGTAAACGTGGTCTATGACTGTCAACCAGTCTAGTGTTAACTAGTGTAACTCATTTTGAACTGTAAATGCTAGTTTAACGCTGTACTCGTCATTCTGCAGTCATACATAGTTTCCGATATCCGTTTATGTTTTGTACTATTTTATGACAACTCTGTTCTATTTAATGACAACTCTATGAATGGGAATTTTTCTTTTATCTTGAACAATTATTTTAATCGATAGGTTACACGAATGGAATAGTCTAGTAGAGTATATCAATAAAAGGTTTCAATAAAAGAAATGTCCAGCAACTGTTTATGGGTAAAATGGGACATATGGCGATTTTTGTTTTATGTTTTGTTCTCTTCTGTAAGCTAGACCGAACTGGACCAGAAGCATACACACATTGGTCCATTGTTTGATATGCCGGAGCACAGGTGATGGAAATCGGCAAGGGCAGTTCCATGAGACAAAATTTTAAATTCGATGAAAGAATGCTTAAGCGTGTATGTTCATTTATACTAAAGGAAAAGAAGAAAGCAACTCGGGAATTTATATTGTATATATAATATTCTGCTGCTATAAGACCTTTCCTTTCGGAAAAAAAACCGAAAATATAGAGATTGTTTAACTGCTGGCGTCGATTATAGAGAAATCCTTCATGGGATGGTAGACGTGTGGTTCTTTTCACGAATGAGCGTATGCGAGTGAGTGAAAAAAACAAAACACGTCTACCATCGAGTGAAGGATTTCGATATAATCAAAGCCAGCAGTTAAATAATCTATTTATTACATTTTCAATCAGTTTATGTATGATTTCATCCGAAATTATTTCCTTTATTGAACGTAATCGACGACTGACGTCGACGTCTGCAACATTGTATTGACGTCATAACTCAACGTCACAGTTAGTTATTTTTGTGTTCACAGTTAATTATTAATATTTAGCGATTATGAATATTCTTTCACTGAGAAATCCTGATCTTTCACCCGCATAAATATAATAAAATACCTAACTTTCCAAATGTTGTCCCTTCAGTTTCATTATTGATAGAATACGCGTTTGGCTCAAACAGATGAATGAATGAATGAATGAATGAATGGTGTTTTACGGCACGTCGACACATACATTGATCATATTGTGCGCAAAAACCGATGAAACATGAAGAAATGAAGTAGTAATTAAAAAATAATGTAAATATATAAAGATAAAACTATTTACAAATAAGGGATGATATAGTAGTAATATAAACTATATATGTAAATCAACAAATGCCCGTCAACGGATATATAAATAAGTAAATATATGCTTTAATGGATCCTCTATACAAAGGGAGAAGATATGGAGGATAACATAGTATCTGGTACGGAGGATCCCCTATATAGAGGTAGATGCTATAGTGGATCCTCTATACAAAGGGAGAAGACATGGAGGATAACATAATATAGTGGTAGATGCTATAGTGGATCCTCTGTACAAAGGGAGAAGACATGGAGGATAACATAATAGCTGGTACGAAGGATCCCCTATATAGAGGTAGATGCTAGAGTGGATCTTCTATACAAAGGGAGAAGACATGGAGGATAACATAATATCTGGTACGGAGGATCCCCTATATAGAGGTAGATGCTATAGTGGATTCTCTATACAAAGGGAGAAGACATGGAGGATAACATAATATCTGGTACGGAGGATCCCCTATATAGAGGTAGAAGCTATAGTGGATCCTCTGTACAAAGGGAGAAGACATGGAGGATAACATAATAGCTGGTACGAAGGATCCCCTATATAGAGGTAGATGCTAGAGTGGATCTTCTATACAAAGGGAGAAGATATGGATGAAAACATAATATCTGGTACGGAGGATCCCCTATATATAGATGGATGCTATAGCGGATACTCCATACAAAGGAAGAAGATATGGAGGATAACATAGTATCTGGTACGGAGGATCCCTATATAGAGGTAGATGCTATAGCGGATACTCTATACAAAGGGAGAAGATATGGAGGATAACATAATATCTGGTACGGAGGATCCCCTATATAGAGGTAGATGCTATAGTGGATCCTCTATACAAAGGGAGAAGATATGGAGCATACCTTGATATCTGGTACGGAGGATCCCTATATAGAGATAGATGTTATAGTGGATCCTCTATACAAAGGGAGAAGATATGGAGCATACCTTGATATCTGGTACGGAGGATCCCTATATAGAGATAGATGTTATAGTGGATCCTCTATACAAAGGGAGACGATATGGAGCATACCTTGATATCTGATGCGGGGGATCCCTGTATAGAGTGGGATAGAGGATATGGAAGGCTCTTTATAGAGAGAGATAATACACGGAGGATCCTACATAGAAGGATAGAGGACGGATCGGGAGGTTCCCCATATAGAGCGGGAGAGATAACGGAGGATCCCCTATAAAAAGTGGATTGTTACATGTGATATAGAAGATCCTATACAGAGGGAGAAAATACACGGAGGATCCCCTGTAAAGAGGTATAGAGGATACAGAGGAGCCCTCATTTAGATGCAGAGAAGCAATGGAGGATCGATCCATTATATAGACTGTAAAAGGACATTGGAGATACTTCAGCGCAGATAAGACAAACAAAATATGTTTTCACTTAGGGCCAGAAAAAAAATAGTTATATTGTTTCTTTTCTTCTCTTCTGGAGAATATCGATAGAGCGAGGGGATATGAAAGATTCAATATCGATAGCGCGAGAAAATAAATAAGTATCCACCCAACTGTCCCAACATGCTTATTTCTATTGTAATGCAAGGCTGCAATTACAATAGTATAGACGGATAGAGAGAATAAGAGATAGTAGTAAAGGCCTTTAACTATATACATATACAATAGCACTATCTCTTCTTCTCTATATATACAATAACACTATCTCTTCCTCTCTCTATCCTTCTAGTGTACTATTGTAATGGCAGTCTGCCTTTAATATATGCACGTACGATAACACTATCTCTTCTTCTATCTATCCTTCTATACTACTGTAATGGCAGCCTGCCTTTACTATATACATATACTATTGCCTTTACTATATACATATACTATAACACTATTTCTTCTTCTCTCTATCCTTCTATACTACTGTAATGACAGCCTGCCTTTACTATATACATATACTATTGCCTTTACTATATACATATACTATTACACTATTTCTTCTTCTCTCTATCCTTCTATACTACTGTAATGGCAGCCTGTCTTTACTATATACATATACTATAACACTATCTCTTCTTCTCTCTAGCCTTCTATACTACTCTAATGGCAGCCTGCCTTTACTATATACTATAACACTATTTCTTCTTCTCTCTATCCTTCTATACTACTGTAATGGCAGCATGCCTTTACTGTATACATATACTCTAACACTATCTCTTCTTCTCTCTATCCTTCTATACTACTGTAATGGCAGCCTGCCTTTACTATATACATATACTATAACACTATCTCTTCTTCTCTCTATCCTTCTATACTACTGTAATGGCAGCATGCCTTTACTGTATACATATACTCTAACACTATCTCTTCTTCTCTCTATCCTTCTATACTAATGTAATGGCAGCCTGCCTTTACTATATACATGTACTATAACATTATCTCTTCAACTATCTATCCTTCTATACTATTGTAATGGCAGCCTGCCTTTACTATATACATATACTATAACACTATTTCTTTTTCTCTCTATCCTTCTATACTACTGTAATGGCAGCATGCCTTTACTGTATACATATACTCTAACACTATCTCTTCTTCTCTCTATCCTTCTATACTACTGTAATGGTAGCCTGCCTTTACTATATACATATACTATAACTCTATCTCTTCTTCTCTCTATCCTTCTATACCACTGTAATGGCAGCCTGCCTTTACTATATACATATACTATAACTCTATCTCTTCTTCTCTCTATCCTTCTATACTCTTGTAATGGCAGCCTGGTGTAGTTACCTGTATTCGTTGTTTTTCGTTCTTTTTTTTTTTCTCCTTTTTATTTTGTTCACCTTTTTTTAGGAACTTGAAACAATCATTCAGCAGCATACTAGTCAGTTATTTAATATTGATCGATCTTTGTTCGCTAGAAATTATCGAAATCCTACACACAAAGACATGTCTATATATAGCTTGGCAAGAGTTTATCTCGGATAATGCACATGGCCACTGGGGTATTTAAACCCAAGGTGAAACCACTGGCAGAGGAGAAAGGATTTAATAGTCCAATACGGCACAGTACTCGTTAACAGAGCAATGGAATTATGGGAAACAGAAACAATAAATAATGCAAAAAATAAAGGAAACGTAAGGTAAGAAATTGCTAATTTGACACAAGTATATCTAGTTTAGTCGCATACCTAATAACAAAGGTCTGTGGATTATTATAAATTTATATAATTTTATTAATTAAGGTTAATCAATTTAAAGAATGCCGTAATATATTATTATGTTATTTAATAAAATATAAATAAAACATAAACACTCAGTCGGGTAATACAGTGAAAGAATTGCTACTTGAGGCCACTATCTTGTGTTTACATAAAACAGCTGATTGATCCGTGTTTCAATGGCGGATCCCAGGATTAAAGATCAGGGGCGAACGGGGTAGTAGGTGGAGAAGTAAAAAAAAAAGAGAACCCCCCCCCCCACCCACCCCACTGCTACCGCTCCCACCCCACCCACCACTCTCCACCGGTTCCCACCCCTTTCCCTAAAAAACTCAAGCTAACAAAAGAACGCGAACGACGTGCGCAGGTCATTTTAGAGGAGAGGGCGGACTGTGTGTTTGGGGTCAGGAGTATATTAATAGGGTAGGAGGCGAATGTCTATTTTCAGAACTTTTACATTTCATTTATTAATGGGGTGTCCGTGCCCGAGTGGTTAGAGTCTCTGACTTGAAACCACTTGCCCCTCACCACTTACCCCCTCACCGCTTTGGGTTTGAGCCCTCATGGGACCAGGACTCCTTATGTGAGGAAGCTATCCAGCTGGCATGCGGAACGTCGGTGGTTTTACCCAGGTGCCCGCACGCCCACGAAAATTACCCGGAAGGGGTCTTCCTCCGCCAGTGGAAGCTGGAAAGTCGCTATGACCTTAGCTGTTGGTGCGACTATTAAAAAAAAAATATATATATTGTTTCATTTATTTAAATGTATTTAATTGGGTCGCACGCCGAGAGTTAAAGGTTTCCACCTGGATCCACCCCTCTGTGATAACTTGTCTGCATATAAATCAATCCACCACTGCTTTTCTGATCATCTGGATTCGACCTTACGTGAACATATCATAATAATTATACATTACGTTATCCAGGGTGATTGAGCTATAGCGTACGACATGTCAGATAAAAATAAAATGATCTTCCATTCGCAATTGTCTTTACTGCATCAAAATGTAATCTCGCTGATTCTGTGGTCAGTAATTGTTAGTTTTATTGTTTCCTTTACAAAAAAGAAAAACAATGCTCATGCCCACCGCGGCGTTTGCTATGTGGTACGGTGTCCGCCTCCCATGAGGGAGATCGTGGGCTCAATCTCCGGTCCGGTCACTCCAAGGACCAAAATGGGACTACATGTAATTGTTACCTTGCTTGACCTTCTAACGGGTAGTTCTAGAACTGGTCAGCCTGGTGTCATGCAGTATGACGTTACTGGGCGGGTTATCAGGTCAGTGTCTAGGCGTAGTATTCCAGTGTGGCAGCACTATAAAGATGAGCATTGAGTTCACTGCCACAAATAGAGCATCCGTGGTCGAGAAGGTAACCGGAGTTTGAAACCTTCCTCTCACCGCTGCGAGTTCGAATCCCACTGGGAGCTCGCTTTGTAGGTGAGAAACTGTCGATTCTTACGGATGGCGAGAGGTATATAGTACTGGTTCTACCCAGGAATAAGTGGGTGGTCATAATTGACCGTCATATATTCTCTAAAGTGTGCTGAAAAAATGACAGTCAATCAATCACTGCCACAAATAGACAATGTCGTGATCTGACTGCACGAGTGTTAAAAACGACGTCAAACCTCTTTATATAACATATTTGGTTCATACCCAGCGAAACATGTAGCCAGGTATACATGTACTACCAAAGTGTGAGTCATGCATCTTTGCCTCTAAGTAAAGTATACTACCGCAGTTAGAGTCATGCATCGCCCCTTGCAAGTCAAGTATACAACCAAACTCTGGGTCATGCATCGCCCCTTGCAAGTCAAGTATACAACCAAACTCTGGGTCATGCATCGCCCCTTGCAAGTCAAGCATACAACCAAACTCTGGGTCATGCATCGCCCCTTGCAAGTCAAGCATACAACCAAACTCTGGGTCATGCATCGCCCCTTGCAAGTCAAGTATACAACCAAACTCTGGGTCATGCATCGCCCCTTGCAAGTCAAGCATACAACCAAACTCTGGGTCATGCATCGCCCCTTGCAAGTCAAGCATACAACCAAACTCTGGGTCATGCATCGCCCCTTGCAAGTCAAGTATACAACCAAACTCTGGGTCATGCATCGCCCCTTGCAAGTCAAGCATACAACCAAACTCTGGGTCATGCATCGCCCCTTGCAAGTCAAGTATACAACCAAACTCTGGGTCATGCATCGCCTCTTGCAAGTCAAGCATACAACCAAACTCTGGGTCATGCATCGCCCCTTGCAAGTCAAGCATACAACCAAACTCTGGGTCATGCATCGCCCCTTGCAAGTCAAGTATACAACCAAACTCTGGGTCATGCATCGCCCCTTGCAAGTCAAGCATACAACCAAACTCTGGGTCATGCATCGCCCCTTGCAAGTCAAGTATACAACCAAACTCTGGGTCATGCATCTCACCCATCATTCCCTCCAGGAAAATATTAGTCATGCATCATTCCCTCTAAGTCAAGTGTACCACCAAAGTCTGAGTCATGTATCACCCCCTCTAAGTCAAGTGTACCACCAAAGTCTGAGTCATGTATCACCCCCTCTAAGTCAAGTGTACCACCAAAGTCTGCGTCATGCATCACCCCCTCTAAGTCAAGTGTACCACCAAAGTCTGCGTCATGCATCACCCCCTCTAAGTCAAGTGTACCACCAAAGTCTGCGTCATGCATCACCCCCTCTAAGTCAAGTGTACCACCAAAGTCTGCGTCATGCATCACCCCCTCTAAGTCAAGTGTACCACCAAAGTCTGAGTCATGTATCATCCCCTCTAAGTCAAGTAAATATACCACCAAAGTCTGCGTCATGCATCATTCCCTCTAAGTCAAGTGTACCACCAAAGTCTGCGTCATGCATCACCCCCTCTAAGTCAAGTGTACCACCAAAGTCTGCGTCATGCATCACCCCCTCTAAGTCAAGTGTACCACCAAAGTCTGCGTCATGCATCACCCCCTCTAAGTCAAGTGTACCACCAAAGTCTGCGTCATGCATCACCCCCTCTAAGTCAAGTGTACCACCAAAGTCTGCGTCATGCATCACCCCCTCTAAGTCAAGTGTACCACCAAAGTCTGCGTCATGCATCACCCCCTCTAAGTCAAGTGTACCACCAAAGTCTGCGTCATGCATCACCCCCTCTAAGTCAAGTGTACCACCAAAGTCTGCGTCATGCATCACCCCCTCTAAGTCAAGTGTACCACCAAAGTCTGCGTCATGCATCACCCCCTCTAAGTCAAGTGTACCACCAAAGTCTGCGTCATGCATCACCCCCTCTAAGTCAAGTGTACCACCAAAGTCTGCGTCATGCATCACCCCCTCTAAGTCAAGTGTACCACCAAAGTCTGCGTCATGCATCACCCCCTCTAAGTCAAGTGTACCACCAAAGTCTGCGTCATGCATCACCCCCTCTAAGTCAAGTGTACCACCAAAGTCTGCGTCATGCATCACCCCCTCTAAGTCAAGTGTACCACCAAAGTCTGCGTCATGCATCACCCCCTCTAAGTCAAGTGTACCACCAAAGTCTGCGTCATGCATCACCCCCTCTAAGTCAAGTGTACCACCAAAGTCTGCGTCATGCATCACCCCCTCTAAGTCAAGTGTACCACCAAAGTCTGCGTCATGCATCATCTCCTCTAAGTCAAGTGTACCACCAAAGTCTGCGTCATGCATCACCCCCTCTAAGTCAAGTGTACCACCAAAGTCTGCGTCATGCATCACCCCCTCTAAGTCAAGTGTACCACCAAAGTCTGCGTCATGCATCATCTCCTCTAAGTCAAGTGTACCACCAAAGTCTGCGTCATGCATCATCTCCTCTAAGGCAATATTACCACCAGTGTATTAGTCATGCATCATTACTCGGTGTTACAATTGACAACACTCTCTCTTGGAATAGCCAAATTGATAAAGTTCTTAAAAAATGTAATTCATTGTTATATCTGTTATCTCGCATAAAGATCTACCTTTCTATACCTATGTGTGAATTATTTGTCAATGCTTATATCTTACCCAGTTTAGATTATTGTTGTGTGATATGGGGAAATTGTAATGTTTCTCTAGAATATAACAGTGTAAGATTCCAAAAAAGAGCTGCAAGACTTATCCTGGATAAAGATTTCGAAACTCCGTCTGTTGAACTTTTTACCGAACTTCGTTGGATGATGTTTCCCGAAAGAGTTAAATTCCAAAAAGCAATTCGTATGTTTAAAACATTTAATGATCAGGCTCCTGCTTATCTTAAAAAATACGTTTACTCTTACTTCAAATGTACATATGCGAAATTTAAGATCATCCTCAAATCTACAAATATATTCTCCCAGACCGAATAGTGAGTTTTTCAGAAAATTCTTTGCCTATTCAGGCTCTAAAGTGTGGAACTCACCTCCTCACCATATTTAATTTCCCAATCTCTTAATAATTTCAAAACATTGTATTTACAGTGGATTAACCAAACCATATAATAATGACTAAGTATTGCAACTCGGTTTGGACATATTATCGTTACTGCATGCATGAATATACTACAATTCATTTTAAATGTATATCACATATCTTTGTAAATATTGTATAATATATATTGTTGAGGGCCTCATGGAATATTGACTAGTTTCAACTGAGTTTTCTCGTTAAATAAAGTCTTTATAATTAATATTATTATTCCCTCAATCCACGTATACCACCGAAGTCTAAGTCATGCATCACTCTCTCTAAGTCAAGTATACAACCGTGCGTCACTCTCTCTAAGTCAAGTATACAACCATGCGTCACTCTCTCTAAGTCAAGTATACAACCATGCGTCACGCTCTCTAAGTCAAGTATACAACCGTGCGTCACTCTCTCTCTAAGTCAAGTATACAACCGTGCGACACTCTCTCTAAGTCAAGTATACAACCATGCGTCACTCTCTCTAAGTCAAGTATACAACCGTGCGTCACTCTCTCTCTAAGTCAAGTATACAACCGTGCGTCACTCTCTCTAAGTCAAGTATACAACCATGCGTCACTCTCTCTAAGTCAAGTATACAACCGTGCGTCACTCTCTCTCTAAGTCAAGTATACAACCGTGCGTCACTCTCTCTAAGTCAAGTATACAACCGTGCGTCACTCTCTCTAAGCGTCACTCTCTCTAAGTCAAGTATACAACCGTGCGTCACTCTCTCTAAGTCAAGTATACAACCGTGCGTCACTCTCTCTAAGTCAAGTATACAACCGTGCATCACTCTCTCTAAGTCAAGTATACAACCGTGCGTCACTCTCTCTCTAAGTCAAGTATACAACCGTGCGTCACTCTCTCTAAGTCAAGTATACAACCGTGCGTCACTCTCTCTAAGTCAAGTATACAACCGTGCGTCACTCCTTCTATGTCACCTTCTAAGTCAAGTGTAACACCACAGTCTGGTTCATTCGTCACCTCCTCTAAATCACGTATATACCACCACAGTCTGGTTCATTCGTCACCTCCTCTAAATCACGTATATACCACCGCAATCGGGTTCATGCATTTCACCCTTTAAGTCAAGTATACCACCGAAGTCGGAGGCATGCATCACCCCATGTAAGTCAAGTATACCACCAAAGTCTTAGTCATGCATCACCCCATGTAAGTCAAGTATACCACCAAAGTCTTAGTCATGTATCACCCCATGTAAGTCAAGTATACCACCAAAGACTTAGTCATGCATCACCCCATGTAAGTCAAGTATACCACCAAAGTCTTAGTCATGCATCACCCCATGTAAGTCAAGTATACCACCAAAGTCTTAGTCATGCATCACCCCATGTAAGTCAAGTATACCACCAAAGTCGGAGGCATGCATCATTCCCTCTAAGTCATGTTTAACACGAAAGTCTGGGTCATGCATCATCCCACTAAGTCAAGTATACCACCAAAGTATGAATCCTACATCAGCCCATCTAATTCATCATGTTTAACACCGACGTATCAGTCATTAATTTAATTATATATACAACTCAAAGTCATATAGACTCATTATGAGATTACTGTTTAACAATAAAAAAGTCGTCGTCGTCGAGTTAAACATGCTTAAAAAACAATATAACATGCGCCTCAGTTTAATGCATCTGCACATTTTAGAACATGATAATGAAACACATTATGATTGTTTTAATTTGTATTTGGATTGATTCACTCTTCCAGGCTTGTTTTCTTTGTATTAAGCCTGCCATGCAGTATGCTTTTTTTGTCTATTTATGACGGTTACTCATTATATAAATGTCCCTAAATTCACCATGTTCTATTTCTTTGTTAGTTCTTTGTTACAAACCCTACAACGTAGTAATACTATTTTGAAATTTAAATAAAAATATTGATTTAGACAATATTTGTCCTTAAATATGCGACCTTAAACTGGCCGGGTTCCAGGACAGTTTTGTGTGTACCTGCAGATCATTGGCTCATACCGGATAACCAGTCCGATTAGATTCACTTGCTATTGAGAAAAGTCAATATATGTATAATTCCTCCAAAATAATGAAGTTTACAAAACAACACATATACAAAACTTGAAAGTGCAACATGAAATGACAGTCGCAGAATAATAAATGGGAACAACATGAGGTTTATGCAATCAGAGCAGACGATTGAAACTCGTTATCTTGCAGTTCAACGGGATCTCCAATCAGCGAAAGATACAACAAAACAACAAGAGGTCTGAATGGCCCTGAGCCGCTCAAATGAGGGGCGCGGCCATTTTTTTACCCTAGGAACTTCATTTGTACAATTGTTATAGTATAAGAGTTGGCGATCATATATAAACAACAACTGTCGAAATCTATTCAGTTGTTCATACGACGATTATTGTTTAAGGTTCTGACCATATATGGTAATGGCGCCATCTTGGATAATGCATTGATCTAATTTGTATAATTTTAAAAGGCATTGACCTCAGAATCATCCGCGTGAAATTTGGTCAAAATTGGCCATGCAGTTTCTGGGATGTTGTTTACCCTTCCCCACCCATCCGGAACGGCGGCCATCTTGGATGTGGCGTTGCCCTAATTGTAACAAATTTGAAAATCATTAACCTAAGGATCATCCATCTGAAGTTTAGTCAAAAGTGACCAAGCGGTTTTGGAGAATAAGACTTTTTTTTTAAAGATTTTCATTTATGTAAAACTGTGACCCCACGGGGCGGGGCCAGATTTGACCACAGGGTCACCATTTGAACAAACTTGGTAGAGGACCTAAAGCTGATGCTACATACAATATAGGAGAGATCTATGTCTTCTGCTTTTAGGGAAGAATATGTTTTTAATTCCCTATAAAAATCTATGTAAAAAATGTAAAATCTCCATATACAAATTTTGGAACCCAGAGACACAACCAATTTTGACCCTAGGAACTTCATTTGTATAACTTTTGTAGTCTAGGAGTTGGCGATCATTTATAAAAATCTGTTTAGCGGTTCTTGAGAAGAAGATTGTTTAAGGGTTTGCCAAAAATTGTAATGGCGGCCATCTTGGATGTCGCATTGAACTAATTTGTACAATTTTGGTCAGTATCATCCATGTGAAATTTGGTCAAAATTGTCCTAGCGGTTTAGGAGAAGTTGTTTAAGCAACAGTTAACGGACGACGACGGACGGACGACGGACGGACCAAAAGCGGTCACAATAGCTCACTTTAGCTAAAAATGAGAATATTATTGACACATTCTTTGGTGGGTACTTCGTAATTTTGACTAGTATTGACCACTGAGCTCACGTGCGCACGTAGACACCCTGGTTGACTCAAAGATTGCTAAAAATTAAACATCATACATCCATACATTCTTTGAAGACAATAATACGGTTCCTTTGAAGACCGGAACAAAGAGAGCATATAAAATGGATAACAAGAAGAAATATCTAGGTTTACAGGAGTGATTGTTTAATCGGCAATGGTGCACATTGCGATATCACAAAACGACTTGTCAGTTGTATGCATATAGCAACTGTGTATTGTAGATCCATGTGTAAACAGAGACTTCCAAAAAGAGAAAAGAATATGTATTCAAAGTAAAGAGGTCTAACTCACGGCGCTGCATAATACACACAGGACCTCTGTCTGACCTGGTGAGGTGTATTATGTCTATCTGAGGTACTGAGTGTCAGCAACCCTCCTGCTGTAGATGGGTGTCTGCATTTACTATGAAGTAATGAGTATTTATTAATCGTCTCCCTGAGGTAGTGAGGTGTCAGCTGTTTTCCTCATGTAATGAGGTGTCAGCTGTCGCCCCTGAGGTGTCAGCTGTTTCCCTCATGTGATAAGGTGTCAGCTGTCTACCCTGAGATGTCCAGCAGTTTCCCTAAGACAGTGAGGCATCAGCGATCACCATGAGGTAGTGAGGTATCAGCAATCGATTTGAGGTAATGAGGTATCGTCGTGAGGTAGTGAGGTATCAGTGATCGATTTGAGGTAGTGATGTATCAGCGATCGCCATGAGGTGGTGAGGTATCAGCGATCGACATGAGCTAGTGAGGTATCAACGATGGATTTGAGGTATTGTGGTATCTGCGATCGATTTGAGGTAATGAGGTATCGTCGTGAGGTAGTGAGGTGTCAGCGAATCGCCATGAGGTGGTGAGGTATCAGCAATCGACATGAGCTAGTGAGGTATCAGCGATCGATTGAAGTAGTGAGGTATCAGCGATCGTCGTGAGGTAGTGTGGTATCAGCGATCGATTTAAGGTAGTGAGGTCAGTGGCCGTTAACGACGTTGCGTTGTAAACCTTCTCCTCTCACCGCTGCAGGTTCGAATCCCACTGGGAGCTCGACTTGTAAGTGAAGAAGTGTCGATTCTTACGGATGGCAAGAGGTGTACAGTACTGGTTCTACCCAGGTAAAGTGGGTGTCTGCCACCACCACAAAAAAAAATCGACCGTCATTATAAACCTTACATGTGTGGAAAATTACGGTAAAACACCATACAAACAAACAAACAATAAGGTAGTGAGGTATCGGCGATCGTCATGAGGTGGTGCAGGTAACAGCGATCGTCATGATGTGATGGAAGGTATCGGCGATCGTGATGAGGCAGTGAGATATCAGCGATCGTCATGAGGTGGTGAGATGTCAACGATCGCCATGAGGTGGTGAAGTATCAACGACTGACATGAGGTGGTGTGGTGTCAGCGATCAAAATGAGGCAGTGAGATATCAGCGATCGTCATGATGTGGTGAGGTATTAGCGATCGCCATGAGGTTGTGAGGTATAATCGATCGCCTTGAGGTAGTGAGGTATCAACGATCGTCATTTGGCAGTGAGGTATCGGCGAGCTGTCAAGAGGTAGTGAGGTATCAGCGTCGTCATGAGGTAGTGAGTTATAGCGATCGTCATGAGGTAGTGAGGTATCAACGATCGCCATTCGGTAATGAGTTATCAGCGATCATTATGAGGTAGTGAGGTATCACCGATCGACATGAGATAGTGAGGTATCAACGATCACCATGAGGGAGTGTGTTATCCAGACGATCGCTATGAGTAGTGAGTTTTCTGAGATCGTTATGAGGTAGTGAGGTAACACCGATCGACTTGAGGTAGTGAGGTATCAACGATCACCATGAGGTAGTGATTTATCAGCGATCGCCATGAGGTAGTGAGTTATTAGCGATCGTCATGAGATAGAGAGTAATCAGTGATCGCTATGAGGTATCAGCGATCGCCATGAGATAGTGAGGTATCAATGGATGTGGATGGGTGGGCAAATGTTCAGTCTCTGTAATTCAAAACTCGAATAAAAATGTTTTATATTATTACCTAATAATTTGATTAATTCGTTCTGCTCTAAATGCAAAAAATATATAAATATAAGAAACACAATTTGTTTAAATTACGTAATTCAACGGCATCCTTTATCATACAAGTATATACAAAAACTGTGTTCGCAACAATCTTGTTTTGCAACAATATTAATTTAAATCGTTTGATTCGTCTTGCAAATGTTGACACACTCAGAGATACATAGTTTATCTACAAACGTTGACACTACTCAGAGATACAGTAGTTTATCTACAAATTAAGTAATCAACTATACGTGATAACACGAAATAATTTGGAAATAGATACAAATAATCATTAATCGTTTTTAATCCTTGCAGTTTTGATGGAAATCAAAAACATCGACTACTATTTTGAAAGTGGAAACCAAAAATTGTTACACGTTAGTTGCATTTTTTCCTCTTCTTCTGTATTAAAAAAAAGTCATTGTTAAATGTCTAAGTGTTTCTGTCACATGACAATATATTTTATAAACCACATGTTCGAATCCCACTATGAGCTCGACTTGTAGTGAGGAAGTGTCGTTTCTTACTGATGCGGGAGGTGTACATACTGTTCTGTTGTCCTGCCACCACCACAAACAAATCGAGCGTCATATAAACCTCACATCTGTTGAAAATGACGTAAAAGCCCAAGCAAGGCATTATACGATTCAGTAGAAAATTTACTAACAAAATAAAAAAATATAATGGCTTGCCACTAAACTGCTCCCCTAGCGCAGGTCTATACAGTAAAGTTCAGCATGATAATCGTTATATTTCTGCCTAAATATGTATATTAATGGTTTAAAGCAAAAGATTATCGTTACTTTAACCTGACTAGTACGAAATTGGACCCCATTCCAAAACACGGTAATGCTCAATACATAGTTGGCACGCATCTTATCTCAGGCAAGTTTTTACTTCTACTAAAAAGTTATCCAGGTGAGGTTATATTTATGCTGTACTCGTATTTCTGCTATTTCTTTTCCCCCACTATATATATTAGGATTGGGATAGCATAATCTGATACTCTAGTGTGTCCATCTATAATATAATCCTCTTTCTCTCTCTCGTCCTTCATTTTTAGCTCTACTGGCAAGGGCCAGCGGAGCTTATGGATGGCGAGTTGTCCGTCGGTCCGTCCGTCGTCCGTTGTCTCGTCCGTCGTTACCTTTTGTCTCGTTAATGACGATAGGGCCCTTCATTTTTCATCTGATCTTACGAAACTTTTATCAGATTGTTAATATCAATTGAAATCTCGGATAAGTTCGAAACCCAGCTAGTAGTGGACCCAGTAACAGCGGAGTTATGGCCCTTGATTAAGTAAACAGTGCTATATTTGCCTCGTTAGACGATTAGGGCCTAAACTGTTCATCCGATCTTTACAAAACTTTACCAGCTTGGTAATGTCGATGAAAGCTCGGACAAGTTCGAAAACCAGCCAGATCAAACAATAACAATCGGGAGTTATGCCCTTGATAGTATAAAATATTGCCATATTTGCCTCGTAAGATGATAGGAGCCTTCATTTTTCATATCGTTCTTTACCAAACTTTACCAGATTATTAACACTAATGAAAGCTCGGACCAAGTTCGAAAACCAGCCAGTTCGGACCAGTAACAGCGGAGTTATGGCCCTTGATTAAGTGAAAACGCTATATTTTGCCTCGGTTAGTTCGACAGGCCTCATTTTTCATGCGATCTTACCAAACATTTCCAGATTGTTAATATCAATGGAAAGCTCGGACTAAGTTTAAAAACCAGCCAGATCGGACCAGTAACAGCGGAGTTTGGCCCTAGATTTTGTAAATATGTGGGCTATAAGGTATTTTGCCCTTGTTAATACGATAGGACCCTTCATTTTTCAATTTGATCTTTACCAAACTTAACCAGTTTTTTTACTTCTTTTTTTTATTTTATTATTATATACGAAAACAACCAGATCGGACCAGTAACAGCGGGAGTTATGGCTCTTTGATTTAGTTAAAAATGCTATATTTTGCCTCGTTAAGATGATAGGGCCTTCACATTTTATCCGACATTTACTAAACTTTACCAGATTATTAATAATCAATGAAAATCTCGGGCAAGTTCGAAACCAACAGCCAGATCGGACCAGTAACAGCGGAGTTATGCCCTTGATTAGTTAAAAATGCTATATTTGCCCTTGTCAATACGATAGGGCTTCATTTTTCATCTGATCATTATCAAACTTTGCAGATTGTTTAGTTATGGCCCTTGATTTCGTTAAAAATGCTGTATTTTGCCCAAACTTTAAAAAAAAAAAGAGTAAATTGCAGTCACTCGCTTCATTGATGTTATAGAGCCATGTTATGCCAGTAGAACATCCACATGCCCTCTTGGGCCTCTTGTTATCACTGTACAAGCATACACCATTATTGCAATCGCGTCATTGTGTTAGTTAATAATCCAGTGTCCAAGTTCAAGTCACCAAGCTTAAGGTGAACATGCTATTTAAGATTAGAGATTGTGTTGTTTTACTAAAATGGATTAAAAACAAAAGAGTTAAGTGTGAAACACATGAGGCATGGATGTGACGTTAACTGGGCTTAACTTATGGAATATTTTACTTTTATGGAGGAAAAATAATTATTTCAACGTACTATTTAGCCTAATCTGACAAAATATGATTTCTTATGGAATATAAATGTAAGTATATATGTGTATTACGTTGTTGTTTTAAAACGCATAATTAGTGTAATACCAGCACTAGATACTAAGTAGTTACAAGACGGATTACATAATGCTGTGTTCTGTTAAGTGTGTTGCATTATATTATATTGTATACAAATAGATTTGTCCGAATTTGTTATATAGACAGTGTATTGTAACTGATTCCAACGTAATATGAAAGATTGATATCAGATTTTTCTGTTAAAAGCTGTGTGAATGGACTATTTTGAAAAACTGATACCAAATACTCAACTTGCACTACCGACGTGTACCTGATTCACATTGTAACCGTATATTGGATATAGGGGTTACATTAAACTGTTCATGGTGGTCTAGTGATCCGACTTAAAATTGACAAATATTGATATTGTCTGTTCTATAGGGACCTAAACATAATGAATTGAGCCTAAACATATGCTCTTATATGTACAAGGAAATTCGTCTGCCACAGTTATATATGCTCCAATCCTAAGTTTCGCGGGGGTTAGTTTAAGCATTGCATGCCAGGTTCCATAAAAATAGTTGGTGAATTAAATAAAGTTGAGACACGAACAACCCATCGTTAGTGATTTGATATTACATTTGTTTTATCATGAATTGGCAAAAAAAACATAATTCAAGTTTAGATTCTGATAGAGAATAAACACCCTTTAATCAGATCAGCATAGTGGGTTTATCTTTTAATGAAACTAACCCGCCAAATAAGTGAAAAAATACACTATCAAAACTCTATCAGGTGGTTCACGTCATATACTATTGTTAATGTGCTGATTAAAACGTATAGGTTATTCCACGATTTCTTGAAATATCCGTGGACTGAATATGCGTAAAATGAATTATGAGTTGGTACTCTTATTTTGGACGCCTCTAGTTTTGGCGTTTGACAAGGCTAATTAAAGCCGTTTATACTGTGTCCATAGAGTTGGGCATCTCAAAATATGTAAGTTATATATATACCTTCGTGTCAGTAGATTTAGAAACAGGCGTACCTGTGTTGTAAATGCGGCTGTTGACGGCGGGATAGCTTACCTTAATTCATATTTATTTAATAACTAAAAATCAAGTTGGGAATACATACAATCAAGCTATATATTGTATTAATTTCAGGTGATGAAGAACTGACATAATATATAACAAGGGCAAGGTATTGTTCATGAACATAAAATTGTTGTTCGATACAGAAGGCAAGGTTTGTTCATGAACCTTAAATAGTGGTTGTTCGATACAGAGCCAACTGAAACACGTACTGGCACGTGATTAGCAGTATCTCGATGTAAGCCCAATCGGTAATAGCCAGACGCATATGTGAAAAAAAAAACTGATATCCTTGAACAAATAAAGAACTACTAGACACATCCCAAGCTATGTGTAAGAATATCTCTGTTTTCCGACTTTATTTAATACAGTTAGAATGGCACTACTCGACACAGCTTAGTTTTCATTCTATGTCAGTCAATATGTAAATAGGCAGGGCAGAAACAATAAGAAACATACAGTGAAAAACAAAGGAAACAGGCGATTAAGATAAGAATTGAAACCTAGACAAAACCAATATTTGAACCGTACCAAACACTACATGCATTGATTTCATTGATTTTTCAGGATTTGTATTTTATTACAAGGATACAACCAACAAGTCTTAGTGTGGGACAATAACTTACCAACGACCCGATTGTTTCAATACAAGATTAACTGGAATAATTGATGATTAGTTCACATAGACAATGAGATTAGACCATAATATTATATCATTGTTTGGTCGTGTATTTCAGCCGACGCGTCTCATTGATCCACGGTTAACGGGATTTCATGAATAAGTTATTCACTGCCTGTCGATTTCAAACTAGTCTAGAGAGATTTATTTATGGAAAAGTACGGCGGATTTATGGCGTTGTCTTATAAAGACGAAAAATTTATTTCGTGGTCAAAGAAAACTTTCAATAATAAAAGACGTTAAACAAATAGTTACATTTCTACAAGGAGTGACTGCTAATTAAACTCAAACTTTCCGGTAAAATATTTTTGAAGCAAGTTATAATACAAAAAAAATGTGCACATTTAGTACCACCTAATAATGCAACTAATGGAAATATCGATAAACAGAAAATGTGCGGAAATGATATCTCAATGAAAAAACACTGAATGGACAATAGGTGTGTGTGTGGAATAAATATCATGTGTGTACAGTCATTTGATAACTAAAGAGGACTAAAAGGATATCTTAAATGGCGGACACTGCAAGGCAATGATACAGCAAATTATGGAGGAAAAAAAAACAACACATCTCATTTTAAACTTTTAAGGTTCTCAAGAAATACAAGTACATGTTCAACGGTACTCGATAACAACGATTATCGATACACGGTACTCGATAACAACGGTACTCCGATAACAACGATAATCGATACAACGATAATCCGATAACCACACGATAATCAAATGGTACAACTATCAACTTTTCGTTTTACAAAAGCACTGCAGAACATCTTCAATTTTAGCTATATTCTTGACTCAGTATTTGTATAGGAACACACCAGTATCAATTCGTGGACGTAATTAACATTGATTTCCACTTGTGAAGACGCACGCAAAATTTGAAAATTAACTAGGAAGTGCGACAAACTAAATGGTTAAACATACGTTTCAGAACAAACTGTATGGATATTAAATTTGAAAACAAAAGGAATGAAAAAATGGCTTCTAGCCAATGGCAACCAGTCGTGAGCTTTACAATCTTGACTCATGATTAGAAGGGAAAAAAATGATATTCTGTAAGAAATACCGTTGACCAACGATAATCATAAAAAAATATCCACCAAAAAATATGGCGAACACAGCAAATCATCAAGGAGTATTATCGACGTATGCTGTTTATTGAAGCAGATCGTAAGAAATTTCTTCGTGGAACTATCAAAAACTGTCAGGTCTTGCAGAAACAGAAATAGTGAACATTTTGGGTAGATGTCTCAAGAAAGAAGGACAAACACAGCATTTAGCAAAATATCGAGAGTCAAGTGGGCGAATCTTTGTACACATTGCCGCTAAATTTATCAATCTAGTGAGATCATTGAGAAACTGATAAAGGTCTGCCCTGGAACTGCTGATAACGTCAAGGAAAGAGTCCGATGGACTACTATGGGCAGACGCTCTGCATATCGCCATTGCCAAGGGGACATAGAAGCAGTCCGAGACATGTTATCAGAATTATCTGAATCATAGGTCAAAGCTTAAAATCGTCCTCTGCATCAGCTTGCCACCGGCGTCAAGTTTGCACACACCGTGAGATGGGTGAGCTCCCTTTATCGTGGCAGCACTAACGCTCAACAATGACATTGATTCTGTTATTGCTTCAAAATGCGCTGAAATGGAACGAAAAAAACACAAAGGTGACAACGTATTTCACACATTAATCAGATTTGCAAGCTATATATCCAGAGTTCACAACCAATGTTCTGCAATCACTAGTTTTCCTACTTGCGTATCGAGGAGAAAGCCCGGCAAAGACAATTATGAGTTTGGAGTATGACCACAGTGACCTTTCATACATGTGGTTTGTGCCAAACAGCCGATGATACTCAATGCTCTACAGCTTGCAGCCGCTCTCTCGCAGCCCATCATATTCGAATACATTCTCAACCTCCAGAACGTCTATTGTTTCCTGATAGCCATGACGGACTTTTTGACAGGAGTTGTTTGATATAACGGAAATCGACCACTGTTGCCTACAGAAACGTGGGGCAAGTCAAGTCATCAGAAATCTCTCCGGACCGGATGCAGCGCCATGTTGCGCCATCAACAGCAGACAGGCGTATCAAGGTATAAGTTCTCAATAAAACAAGGTCCAGTTTTCGGTTTGACATTGCAGCGTGAACAGCAAAAATCATTCCCTGGAAAATGGTTTTTGATATAAAAAGCTACTGCTGCTTTTGAATTTATCCAGCAATCAACCATGCGCCAAGTGATCAAATCAAAATGGATGTACTACCGTTGGTTCTATTACATTTGGATGTGTTCATGTTCTCTTCATGGTAACCTTAACGGTTTACTCAACGATAAAAGCAGACGACTATGAGTCAGAGAACTCACTGCACAGGAAATTCCATGACAACAGGGAAACCGACGTCAGCCACACAAGGAAACGGACACAAGACGTTCATTCTTGAATGGATTCAGTTTACTTTAATCTCATCATTGGTTCGCTTTATTATTTACACGAACTAATACACATAATATTCAGAGTCAAATCATTTGAACTAGTCAGTTTTTCAATGTGCTATCATAATGGCTCCTACAGAGTAATACTTGGTATTTTTCATTGAGTTTAATCATAGAATTTATCATTACATATACGGTGTCCAATTATGAGAACTACACACTCGTACATTTTCCTTAATTACCCGGATGGTGGTTTGTCGTTTTCTTTCCTTCGAGCACAGAAAAAGTTCAGTTTTTTCACCGTTATTGATACAGAAGGTTATCTCGGCGGACTATGCTCAGATTTGCAGTAATTATAGCACTTACATCTGATAGCATTTCAGTCGTGCCGGGATTTATATGGCATTTAGGGCTCGAATGCAAATAAGAAGACTTGCATTCATACGCAGCACGATGATGCTGCTATCAAGTTAATTGCTCGGTCTGGGTGATATAGAGGATCTATATGAAGCTCGGCGGACCATGGCTGGCAGTGACGCTATTTATAGTATTTGTGCTACTGACTTACGTGTTAATGTTTAATGCTCTGATTGCATGATGTCCTCAGACCTGCACACTTGTGTCACAGAACAGACACGGCAGTGGAGGGTTCAACAGTATCAGTCATTCTGTTCTTGAGGAATTCTTCCAACATTTTGGAAAAAAAAGGTAGGTACGAAGAAACAC